>CM060571.1:14050000-14312500 GCA_030625065.1 Alectoris magna | reverse complement strand
TATTTTGGAGGCTTTTTTTTTTTTTTTAACCAGAAAAATATCAACACTTTTTTCTTTTTTTGTTAGATTTTACCTATACTTACATAAAACGAATCTCAAAGTAGAGAATTTGCCATTTAGAGATTGTGGAAGCCAGGCTCAAGGTTTTATTTTTCTAGAGCAAAAATCTGTGATGCAGAATCAGATTTCATTTCTGTTCTTATACGGGTACATGTATACTTAATTGCCTCTTGTTATTCTGCCATGTGCCCTTGTTAAGAGTGTGGCTTTGTAATCTCAGCAAGCTCTGGCATCAGCTTTAGCATCACTATATCCTGGAACGGTTGCCCTGGGGAGCCACTGTCTTTCTCAGTGAGGAAACAGCAGAGTGCTGGCTCTACAGCTCGATTTCTCTGCTTCTTGAGATCTGTGTTACATCTCTGTGACATGAAGACACAGGAATTAAAGTCACTCTCAGGAAGATTGACCATCCCAGTCCCAGAGGCTATCTAAAGCCAGGTTCTACATATAAGTGGTTTGGGTTTTTTTCTGTTGCTTTTGAGGTTTTGTGTGTGTGTGTGCTGGGTATGAAGGCAGTGACCAAGAAGTACATATTTTTTAAAAATGTGTGGGGTTATTTTGCTCAAAAAACAGAAGGTCATAATAGAAAATAGTGTGGCAAACAATAGGAATATGAAACACCAGACACAAAGTCATGGATTCTTTGTTTTTCTAATTCTTCACTAAATTGGGCTTTGAGTCCTCTTTATATTTGGGCTCTCCTCCTGCTGTGTGTTGATTTAATGACTCACCAAATGTTATGAAACATTTCTCCTTTTGGAATATGATTATGTTCACAGTTTGATAGAGTGACCTTTTCCTTTTTTTCCTCTTAACATGCATGTAATTCATCTCATCAAGCATACTTTTTTTCTGATGTTTCACCATTCTTTCTGTTCCCCTGTTTAAGTTCAGTGTTTAGGGCTCCCTTCTGTTTCAGAGAAAAGCAGCGAAATGCCTAAAACTGTGCAGTTTGAAAGCATTCCTTTTCTATTTTTCCTTTGTAGCCGAAATACTTTTTTCTTACAGGAAGGTCTCCTAGGTTCAGTGACATGGATAATTTTGCTTTCTTTTTGTATCCTCAAGTAGTCCCTCTATCCCACACACATACCCCGTGGGTTATTTTGCAGGAGTTTTGTGTCTGAGAACCATGCTGCATCCCACGCAATCCTTTATGAAAAAGAAAAAAATGTAAACTATATAACCCTTCCAGAACATGTTTCGAAACCACAGCAGCCATCTGGTTTTCCAGAAGGCCTGCTGTTCTTTTCATGTTTGGAGGAATAGTTTGATAACAAACTTGTCTAATAAATATAGAGCTGAAAGACAACAAATAAGTGTTCATTGTCTCCTGACATTTTTGATGTTTTCCTAATTTATAACATTAAAAATGGTTAAAACAGATGGGATTTAATATATTCGCCTGTACAAACACATGGCTCAAGTTGTGTACAATATCAGCGTGTTGGATTATGCATACTCTATCAGATTTCACTTTACCCGTTTATTCTAAATTTCTCCACAAGAACAATATTTAAGTACTAGCAAACAGTTTTTGTAAAGGTAATCTGTTAGCAGTCACAAACCAAGTTAAATTTGCACGTAATAAAGAATAATCTTTAATCATCTGTATAAACAGATTGTTTTGTTTTATGATTGAATAAATCCTAGAAGATAACTTTGTTGGTCAAACTACAAATATTTATTCAACTGTCTTTTCTATTAAATGAATCGTGGGAACTTCTTAAACCCAACATTGTCCAATTAAATGCTTAACTGAAATCTGTCTTGAAATGAAGCATCTATCCATCACTGGTGATTAGGAATATGGTAAAGGATGTGACAAGTTCACTAAACTAAGCGGGAGTAAATTCCAGGTGTTGCCTGTGCATCCTCACTTCACCTCACTGAATGCACAGCTTTCCTACCAATTCACAAAATACTGGAATGAGGAGAGTGATCGTTTATTTGGCTTGAATAAAGCTTGGTATCAGAGATGAAGGGAAAAGAGCAGTTGTTAAGAAACCTAATTCAAACAAATTATCTATCCAGTCATTTAAGCTAATATCAAGCTTCTATACTTTACAGAAAGTTCCACTTGTATTATCAAGTAATTCATAGTGTTGAAGAGCTATAGATATTTAATAACTCTAGCAAATTTTGAGATCAGCAGTGGAACAGAAGAAAAAGTCTCTCCCTACTGCATTTTGAGTTGAAACGTGGGGCAGATGCTCCTCTAATTTGAAAATATCAGTCATAATGTAGTTTACTTTTGTTATGCATAGGAAAAAATCACCTGCTCAAATTTACCCTATTTTTGAGTTTCTTCAACCTTGATAAGTGTTTTCAATAGCTTCTGCTTTCTGCAAGGAGATCTGTTAAATCGTATGACTTTTGAATATAAATACATTTGCCTACATTTTGGCAGACAGACTGCAAGAACCATTTATGCAAGGTGTAGCTCATATCAATTGTTCCTGTTCTTATGCAGTTAGTGCACAACTCAGTAAGTTCTAGGTATGCTTATGGATCTCTCAAAAGCTCGTCACTTCTAAGAGCTTGTTCCTCAGCCTGTGCCCATGCAAAATTCTAGTAGGCATCAAAAGGAAGCTTCTCATAAACTGCTAATCTGCTAATCTCAATTTCTGATTCTTGATGTCTGGGGACTGGTTAATGCTTTATTGGGATTTTCTTGTAGTGAGGGTGATTTTAATTTTGTGGGTTTTTCTTTCCTGTTGTGTTCTGAAATATTGTCATTTGCACATCCCTAAAGATACTTGAAGTTACGATGTGGAGTAAGTATTTTGCAGGGTCTGCTTTTGCTCCATTTATATTTAATGTCATCATACCTTTTGTGTGTATCTTTTGTTTGCTCTTTATGTTTGTCACACGTTTTATTTCTGGGTTGTCTTTTCTGTTAAAATGTGCAACTTTCCACCCATAACTAGCATAATGAATATATCTTTTTCCTGAGCATTTTAGGTTTTTTTAAATTTTTCTTCAGGTTTTCATGTTACATTGAAATAAATTATGAATATTTTTCTCAAATCTTACCCTTATTTTGAGTACAAAAATGAAACTGTTCTTAAATGCGAATCAACAAGTCTAAGCAATAGGCCTATAGGCCAGCTCAACTGGGGTTTACATTATAGACCACCAGCAAATGTAATTGTATTCTGTGCACTTGATGAAAAGTACAAAATATATCCTCTCAGTAAGGGTTCTTTATTATAAAAGGGCTAGGTATTGCTTGGGTATTAACTATACTGTACTAAAACCCATAAACACCTTTTTATACATAGAGTGCACACTTCAATGCAACAATCAAATGCTTTTCTATAAATAACAGACTTATGGAAAAAGAGTCCTTTGATTGCTTTCCAAGAATGCATTGAAACCTTACAGGAATGTTATCTGATTCTGGGAGTTGAGTGCCAGTTGGTGTGTATCAATATCAGATTTCTCATCATTATTATATAATAACCTTTTAATATCATAATCTGCATCAGTTGCAAATGTGAATTTATGAAGAATAAATTTATCTTCAAGTAATGCTGTGAATATTTTTACGTTGTTATATGCTCAACAGCTCTGGAAAAGTAAATACCTACTAAATATGCAACTAAAAGCAGTGCCTCAGATGAGGGGCTGAGGGGTAAGAGGCAACCTTCCTCTGGTGCTTCCTTGAAGTTGCATGAGAGTCAGACCTCTGCTCTACAAGTAACTATTGAGAAAAAAGCCCATTTTCTTTTATGCCTGGAACAGGTGAAGCCTAAATGCTAAATGCACATTTGGTTGAATGTTAGATGGTAGCTGCCAGTGACATCAATCATTTAATTTCATAGTCAGTCTGAGCA
This sequence comes from Alectoris magna, assembly GCA_030625065.1. Taxonomy (NCBI): domain Eukaryota; kingdom Metazoa; phylum Chordata; class Aves; order Galliformes; family Phasianidae; genus Alectoris; species Alectoris magna. The sequence continues at coordinate 14,308,604 of CM060571.1, read as the reverse complement.
AACAGCAGTTGTTTTGTCTAAAGGTGGGACTGAGTTATGTGTGGCCTAACTGCAGAGCAGATGGAATGTGGCTGCCTCTATGTATGAATACTATCATCTAGCTATTAACATACATGGTGCAGATGGTAATTTGTAACAGAGTACATAAAGCTAAAACTACAAGAAGGTATAGTAATTCACAAAGAGCAGTTTGCTTGCTTTGCAGTGCCGTATAAACGCTCTTCATAGTTGCATGAATGGATGGCAGCAATGATAGGTTTCCTTATAGGAATTCTTATTTACCCCTAGATTCTCAAACTAAACCCAAATAGCGTAATTATTTCTTTAAAAGAGATGTGGAAATCTTTGGTGTAGTAAAATCTAAAGTTTATTTATCCTGGAGAGCTCACCTTTTTTGAGATAGCACATGTTTTTCATTGAAAATGTATTTTTGCCAAACTGTACATCTGGGAAGCTTGAGGCACAAGAAGTTAGCAACTTGCACAAAACAACGGCTTGACTTGGATTAGGAATCCTGGTTTCATAGTCCTGGTGGTTTGCTCTGCTTACTCAGTCACACTGCTTGCCTCTGGTTTTGTAAAACATACAGTTAAGAAATAGATCATGCTTTTCTGTCTCTGTTCTTACTAACATGAGTGCCACTGGCTGGAAGATCTAGTCTCAAAGACTGATTTGTATCTTATGGAAGCCAGTTCCACATACTTCAGACTGGAAACAGGAAAACCATTGTGATTTTCCAGCAGCTGATCTGAAGCATGGCAGGAGCATCAGCTTTTCTGCCTTTCTCCTCAGGGGCGCCTGGAGCATGGAAGCTCGAGATATTCTCAAGGTTTCTTGGCTCCTTGCTTTAGTGTGTTCTTGTGAGATAGACTTGTGGGGATGAATAGGTGTATCGCTACTTGGGAATGTGCAGACTTAAAATCGATTCAATGTAAAAATCAGCTTTTTGAAAGTCCCTGTAGGCAGTCATTTTAAAGAGCAAACCTCCCAGGGGTACCAGATGTTGTTGTTAAAAATAGAATCAAATTGTTTTGTTGTCACTATGGTGATTTCACTGTAATTTTTTTGTTGGTGACTTCATTTGCAAGGAGCTGACCGTGTTTTTATCTTCTTTTGCTTATCAATATTTATTTTCGTACGGTAGTCCATTCCTGAGAAAGTTGATGCGTTAGGCTTTTTGTTTGTTTTAATTTCTTTGTTTGGTTTTGCATTTGTTTTTTTCTTCTTAAGGCTTTTGTAGCTTTGCTAAAACTTCTGTGCAGGTGTTTGAGTGGATGCTCCTTGTGCTCTGTAGTATGACTTTGCCCAGATCACTTTCTCTGTTGTAGTTTTGTATTTTTTAAATGGTGAGCTTTCTTTCACTGACATCTGTCTGATACACTGAGGTTATGAACATTTTCAATCAAAATACGCTCACAATAATAATTTCAGTCATAATATGAATGCAGTTTTACATCTATAAACTTCCACAGATTTTTTTTTTTTCTTTCCTCAGCCGTGCTGATGAGGTTTGAGGATCAGAATGCTTGTCTAGGGTCTGTACTGAAGTAATTTGAAAGCTGTCTCTATACTGTATGGGCAGGGAGGGGGCAGCTGTGAAAAACAAGCTTTCTGTCAAAGGGGCTTACGTTCATTACGCTTACGGAAAGTAAAAGAAATCTGAAAACCCAAATCAGAAGTGAAAATTGCTGACTTGATAAAGATTCAGAATAATCCTTCAGAATGTAAGGAAGGGGTGTGTATGTGCAGGGGAGGTGAAATAAGTATTTCCTCTCAAAAGTCTCATAGTCTTTTAAGTGAAAAGTGTTTCTAGTAAGCACATCTAGTACTGTTCCTTCCTTGAAGGGTGAGTAAAATCATGCATGTGCAAAGACACAGTGGCACGTGACAAAGATAGCACAGAGATTTTACCTATGTAAATTAAGCTTTTTGAATTTCTTTCTAAAAATGATAACAATTGTCAGTTTCCGTAAGCTCCGATAAATATGATTTGATGTAATCTAGTCAGGGAGGAGCTTACTGATTTTCAGTTTTATGCTACTGTAAATATTTAATCAAGTTTTAATCATTAAAGGAGCACTTGGGCTTTTCTTGTGCTGTTTTCCCAGTAGAGTTGTAGATCTTATTAAAAACATTCATTATGTTGGTAGAGCACTTTGAAATGAATCAAGCTTAATACCTTAGTTCTTCACCTCTGAAAGAAGGGGTTCAAAAGTCTACCTCAGGTCACAAGTTAAATTAGCTTACCAACCCTAGCATGGTCCCTTGTGGATGGACATCCTGTTCCTTTCAATTCCCACCCATTTCCAGAAAAAAAAAAAAAAAAAAAAAGTCAGTGTTTTCATCTCTACTTACCACTTAAAGATGTTAGCTTTGTATAAACAGGCACGTTCTGGCATTAAAGATTATTTTTTATATTAGATTCACTGCCTTAAGTGGTGCTAAGGTTCTAATTTTTATACAGTGAAAAATAGAAACAGGCTTGAATCTTTCGCTGGTTCCTATAAATAGCCATCCGTGTTCTGCTTATAGCCTTATTTATTTTGATAAAATCCAGTGTCTTTTATAGCATATCTATTAGATTTTCACTTTCAGTTAGGTTTGCAGTGTTTCTGGGTAGGTAAGCGTCAATTATTTAAAAACTAAATAAACATAAAACACTTAATATGCAGAAAGCTGTAACATTGTGTTGCTTTTATTTTTTTGGCATTATTGTGGGCATATTTTTAAATGGTCAAAACTCTTCTGGAGAAGTAAATGTGGTAATTCATGTGTTTAAGAACCTCAGCAAGGGTTTTTTTTTCTGTATTAGCAGATGATTCTAAATGCCTTCTTTTGATTTTTAATCTTCCAGTCCTTATACTGTCTTCCGTTCTGTTTGAAGCCTTCTTCCTACAATTATTTCAAGGGTAATACATTTTTCTTTAGCGTATGTGAATATACATTGGTGTAGTTAAACAATTTTTTTTTTAAATTGTTTCATAAAATACCTTTTAATAAACACATGTACATACCTATGAGTGTTAAACCTTCATACGTGTGCTAATAATAACAAATGCTGGCTAGCCAACCGCCTCCTATCTGTCCTTGGTAAAATACAGTCTGCCTTGCCTCTTGTCATTCCAAATACTGTTCGAAGCATCATTTTTCTGGTTCATAGCCTGGAAGATATGCTTGTCTACAGTTCTAATTAACTGTACTCACACACTGATAAGTGTTTTGTTCAACAGAAATTAATTGTTTTCCTTTTGAAGGACCCCTTTAAGTTTTTTCTGCTTGACCAGTGGTTTTTGTACATTTGTCATTCCAGTCTTTATTAGGGAACAGTGATGTCTAACTCTGATGCTGCAAAATTGACATTAATAACCTCTTTTGTCCTGTTGCTCAATTCCTCTCTTCATGCTTTGTTTTTCTCACAAAAATCTCCAAGTATTGGCTGATGTGCTTTTTCTGATCTGTAGAAAAACCTTTTGCTGTTTGTCATTATGAAGATCTGCCAAAAGTTAATTCCTAGTTGAAAATTAAATTGTAGATATAGGCATTAGGGAAAGACTATCCTGGCTGCACCAGAAGAAAAAATATTTCTGTCCTTGGCCCACTAAATAAGAACTACCTCTGACAATGATATTAATAGATACATTTTAATGATTACCAGCCTCATCCTGTTACCTTTTGCTCTGTTATCCACAGTACCCACCTGTCACCTTGATGTTTAATAGCTGTCTCATGAGGGGGAACTTCTCTGTGCTTGTTCGTATACCAAGTGCTTGTGGTGTGTTTGTAGATTCTTCTGTAATGCTTTGTGCAAAATGTTTTATTTATTTGAAGTTTTTAATGGTAAAATGGCTGTTTTAATTGTAAAATGGCTGAAAAATTATCATAAATGTGAATTATTTGGATGGTTTCTTGGCTTTAGCATCTAGTCCTGGTGTCAAGATGAAGTTCCTTTGCAGAGAGAAAATTGTACCAATATCAGAAATTAAAATAGTAGTCTATTCATCTGCTGTTTGTTTTTAGCTTTATTTGAAGATCTTTATTTAATTGGCATAAAGATATAAATCTGAAAAGCAAAAAGGTAAACTTTTGAAAGAATGCACCTCAAGTCTTGTGTTCAGTTTGGGGTCCTTCACTACAAGAAAGACACTGAGGCCCTGGAGCATGTCCAGAGAAGGGCAACAGAGCTGATGAGGGGTCTGGAGCGCAAGTCTTATGAGGAGTGGCTGAGGGAACTGGGGTTGTTTAGTCTGGAGAAGAGGTGGTTCAGGGGAGACCTTATCACTATTACTACCTGAAAAGAGGTTGTGGTGAGGTTGGGGCTAGCCTCTTCTCCTGTGCAGCTAGCGATTCAGCAAGAGGGAATGGCCTCATGTTGCAGCAAGGGACGTGCAAGTTGGATATTAGGAAAAAATTATTCTCCAGAAGAGTGGTTAGGTGCTGAAATGGGCTGCCTAGGGAGGTGTTTGAGTCACTTTCCCTGGCGGCATTCAAGAAAAGTTTAGATGTTGTACTAAGGGCCATGGTTTAGTTTGAAAATATTGGGGGCAGGTGGATGGTTGGACTACATGATGTTGGAGGTCTTTTCCAACTTTGGTGATTCTATGATCCTAAGAGAGATTTTGCTTGTGTCTGTTCTGTACTGTAAGCTGCAACAGGATCTAGTTGTATTCACTGCCAATAAATAATGCAAGACTGACAGGCTGTACAGCCTTGTTTAACTGCAAAGACTTTGGGAAAGCACAAAGAAAATTTATTTTGTTATTTTTGATGTTAATTTGTTGTTGAAAATATGGTAGTTCAGATTAAATTGATCTGAAATGTTCGTTAATATAGGCGATTCCATCTTTTTATTATTGTTTCATTGCCCTGATGTCTCAAATTAAGAAATGCAGAAAACATTATTTGTACTGAATACTTTACTCTGGTAGATTTTTTTTCTGAAAACAGGACTGGCGATCCAAGGAGATGGGTTGATACAAGTCTGTAATCTGTGTTAGGCTTGCTGCTAGTAAGGTCAGATATACTTGATGTCATCCATCTATAATGTGGATAAAACATTAAATTCTGCTCCATTTTGGTAAGTATTCACAATTATGTCTGGAGAATTAATGTCCCCAAAATGCAGAGAGATGCTGGGACAGAGGTGTCCAGTTTCATCTGGCACTTTTTAATATCCGTAGATCTATTCTTTATACTGTTGCTTATCCATGCAATTTGTGCTAGCCAGAACTGTGTTTTGTATTCTGTACAGTTGGGAATCTCTTCTTTCTTTTTCACAGTTAAGAGCAGTTTTGAAAGGTCTTCATTTTCAGAGAGGAGATTTAGTTCTTTATCCTTTCACATTTTCTGCTCCCTATCTTCTGTCAAATAGACAATCAACAAAATAATGTTGGCCTGAGATGCATAACAGTAGCATCCTTGGCTTTTTCACAAGAGTATTACTTTATGTGCTTTGCTTTGGTGGTTTTTTACAAAACAGTAATCGGTGGCATTTTTGTTTGTTTTTATTTGTAAGCTGTTTTGAAGCTATGTTATACCTTTATTTGTCTTAATGACACAAAAATATGTGTAGTAAAGCATAGCGAGTTCAGTAAAACATGTTCCCTTGGAGCATTACATGTAAATGTCTTAATATGCTCTCTAGTATGTCTGTGTTTCATTCTTAAAAAAGGGATGCTCTAACACCTCTTTTCCAGATAGCATGTTTATTTGTAGTTTGCCTTTTCTAGGTTCAGTTCTGTAGGTGGTTTTCATTTGTTTGTTTTTGCTGAACATAAACTGAAGCAAACCTGAGAATCTGAGAAATATTCTTAATAACTCTGGGTCTTTGAAGAATTCTGTGCTATTTCTGAGCAGGAGCTCATCAGATATTAAGGAACAGCAAGTACAATGGAAGCAAAGGCAATAACATTTGCCAGTAAGAGTGTTTGTATAATGATGCCTTTAGCCTTACTTGTCTTGATTGTAGCATTATAGTTCAAACATCAGTGTTAGAACACAAAATGATACTGCACGGGGCATTCATATCTTAATGACTACTTTTGGGATTGGGGGGGGAGAAATGGAAATCAAGGTTGTAGGAGGAGAATTCCTATATCAACCCCAGCCATACTGTGGTTATCACTCGCACTCAAGTGCGAAGAGGTATGTGAAAGAAAATCTTTATTATTTTAACCACTGTTCTTACTAATCAGATCTATCTCCTATTTAAAAGGTAAGAGCTTTTTCTTATCCATATTTATAGAATCATAGAATGACTTGGGTTGGAAGGACCCTTAAAGATCATCTGGTTCCAATCCCCTGCCATAGGGTTGCAACTACTACATCAGGCACTAGATCAGGTTGCCCAGGGCCCCATCTGACCTGTCACTGTATGCCTCCAGGGATGGGCCTCATCACTCTAAGAGTGAAAAACAGTGTAGCTCCTATCATCTAATCTACATCTCCCCTCTTTTAGTTTAAAACTGTTCCCCTTTATCCTATCATTATCAGACAGTACAAAGTCTGACTCCCTCTTGATTGCAAGCTTATTATAATCACCAATACACAAATAATGACTGTGTTTCCCAATTATTTTTCAATGCATACATACATTTCTATACATACAAAATTGTATCGTATTGCAATTAAATGGTTGTCAGATTTTAAGTATATTTCTTTTTCATAGCATGTACTACTGTAATGACATCTAGTGTTTTACATTTTCCAAAGGCAGAATACCAGTAGGAAGCTTGCTTTGTAAACATGATTTTTTGTCAATAGTATCAAACTGTTTTTTTAATATATTTTTAATTTTGTGTTCACTTTTTGCATATTCACAGCATTGATACATAATTTTTGGTTAAGTAATAAGCCCCATTTTCAGAACAGAATCAGTTATTTTTAAGAGTAACTCATGGAATCTAGAGAAACTTAAGCATACCATTATTTCATTTGCTGTTATTGATGTTTCTATTTGGCACATTATTTCTCTGGATTTACCTTACTGAGATCAGGATAGGGAATTTCTTCTGAAACCTTTGGAAGGAAACCCACTTTATGGAGGCTTTCTGCGGTGACTTTTTCCTGTATGAAAGAGAACTCTCTGTGTAGCTATGTGTTCTTATCACTGTAGAGTTGATATCACACCTAGAGTGCTGTCGCTAATGATCCAGACCACTTAAAGAATACTGCAAGCACCTTAGGGTCTTTGAGGTCTTCCAGTGTGCAACAGGTAAATGGAAAGCATACAGCAAAGTCAGACCAATATTCCCTAACTGGATCTGGCATTTCTTGTTACGACTAAAACCTAAGAGGAAATATGTGAAAATTGTTTCATTCATTTCCCGCTCATCACATGATAGATTTAGCAAGTCTCAAAACTGGGAGATTCTGTCTATTCTAGGGGAGAATATTTCCTTTGAGCTTTTAGTGAGCACCATTTCACTACTCTGTATTACTACAGAGTTTCACAGTTCTTTAGTATTTACATATTCATTTTTCAATCTGAATAAAACTATCAGGTTTGGTTGTTTTTTGTATTACACTATATTAAAAACAATCTTTATGTAAAAGAACTAGATAAGAGCCCTTAAAATTACTTGCAAGGGGGAGCTACTGTGCGTGAATTATGTGTTTGTGTGCGTGTATATGTAACTTTTTGTTTCTTTATAACGTGTGAAGGACTTTCAGTGTTGGAAAAAGTTTCCAGATGATTTTCAGGATTTTAGGAAATATCTGTGAAGCCAGCCACAACCCAATAAAAGCTGTGGACACATTTCCCAACATGAGAATTCTTTCATAAAGAAGATCTTTCAAATACACTTTGAAATGAAATAATTAAAATGCATCTCTCCTCATTCTGTTGCCATTTTATTTTAAATCAAAGAATGTCATATTGACACTTCATGATTTTTTTTTTAATAAACTACCATTTATAATGACCACGTTTAATTGCTCTAATTTAAAAAGGCGCTATCTGGTTGCCTGCATGCATGTAACAAAAAACGTAATTGTCTTGTGCAAACCTCTGAATAGATTTAGGAATCTTCAATAACAAAATTACATTAATAGCATATGCTATTAAAGATGATTGATGGCAAAATTGGAAGCATACTGGTTTTACACCACACAAAAGCATACGGTGCTTTGAAGATGTTTCTGAGACTGTCAACAACAGAACAGAGAAGAAAAATAGTGTAATATTGGAAGTCCCACTTTACTGAAAGAAACAGTCATGGCAGTGAAGTAGATCAAGTTTTATTTTACTTGAGGTGACAATATTTGTCTACTTTTTCTGAATTTCTTGTATGTGTGGTTATATTTTTCAGTATATATATTGTTTAAACCTGTTCAAACACCTACCTTATTGCATGGAAGAGTAAGAAACAATTTATAGCCAGTTTTTCAGTCTGGTGATCAGCCATTCACAAAATCTTCTATCTAAAGTGGTCTCTGATACACATTGACATTTTTTTTAAAAAAAATCAAAGCCAGAATTTAAAGAAAATTATTCAGGGGACAGAGGTTATCTCATCCCCGTGGCGGTGGTCATTTTCAGGAAGTCCATCTTGACCTCTCTGTTTCTGTCTATTTGAACAGGCTAATAGCTGTTTAGTGGTACTCCTGACACATGCAGACGTTAGCTATTAAAGGTATCTAGTTCTTATTTTATACTGGCCCTATATCAGATTGTTAAAACATACATGTCATTTTTTCCTTTTACTACAACTTGCGTGATTGGACACAAATTATACTTGCTAAATTTGAATCACTTTTTGTACACTAATTTATACAACATATTTGCGATGAGTTAAATGTAGAACAAATTCAAACTAGTCTGTTTTTGAAATTTCCAGTGCCCCATACTGACAATTTCAAGTTGATAAAGTTGTAACAAACATCTAATTAAGAATTCTGCCACTTATTTTATAACCTCCATCATTATGATATGTAAACAGGCACCTGTACTGTGGAAAATAGTTAGAATTAATAATTAGCTTTGTAGTGGGGAGTAGTTCCAGGAGCACATATGTAAAGTGCATGTGCACATTGACTCTTTCATATTGTATGTAAATGGTTTTGGCCATTTTAGTACTTTATTTTGTTTCTCAAACAATAGTTTGCGTAGCAATCAGGTATTTTACATGTAACTGTATGTTTATGAATGTAATAGTCTTGTATGGGAGCTCAGACTTCTGCTTTTTCTCTGTTACAATATCTTACTTATTCTTACTTAGTCCGCGTGAACTGAATTCTTCATTTTAGTTCAGCTGCGCTTTTTATTCCCCCTCTTAGAATACATACATGGTAGTTTACTCAAAAATGATTTGGGAGGATTCAGTTGGTGTTGCAATACCACTCACTCTGATTATTATTAATAAACCTTCAATAGAATTTACCATCTGTGTTAATTACAACTGACTAATATTAATTTTGATTTAATCGAAAAACCCTTCTCTTGTATAGTAAATGGTTGCTGTTGGTAACGTCAAAGATGCACAAAATCCCTGTACTTTACCTATGCAGTTGAAGCTGTATTTTAATACCTCATTAGAAGATTTTAAAATATTTTGAAATAGATGATTTTTTCCTTTTCTGGCAGGCAGGTGGAGGGGTTCTGCCTGCAGGACCCGTTTTGTCAGCATGAAACCAGCCTCATAAAATTTTATTGAAATGAGCTCATTACTTTTAATTTTTACCATCTCTTTAGTAATTCAATGAATAGTTTTCAACATTTGGAAATCAAACCAAACATTTAAATTTATGCCTTATTATTAGGTGTGTTTGTTGACACTTCCAAGGATGCTGTTGAACGAAAATATATTGTCGATATCTAGGTTTTTGTTGTAGCACTTAATTATTCAGTTAGTTAGGATCAAGAACGTTGAGGTACATATTTTATCTGCTGATTGGCTAGCTGTTCCCTTCTCCACCCAGCTTCCTCTATCAATATGTAAACTTTGTTTAGGACATTCTGAGCATCTTTATCTATAATTACCATTTCTCTGAGTGTAACAGATTCAGTTATCAACTTCGAGGAAACATACCTTCAGGTGATAGAGTTCATTAAATGTGTAATTTCTCTCATAGCTGCACAGTACACAGAATTATTTTAGTGGTGTGGTGAGAAAAGTACTTTTATAATAGTAACTCGCTGACAACATTTGAAGTGAAAATTGCCAGAGTTCTTGAATCTTTACACGTTTCTGTGACTGATCATCGTTTCCTTAGAATTCCAGAGGCTTGTGTGAATCATGCCTACAGGGTACATATGTTAGACGTTAACGAGAAAATACTTCCCAGAAATCAAATGTAAGTTTCTTAAAGGAAGCTTTTGAAGTACACCTACAAAGTTGAGTGATTAGAGCCTTGTAGAATATTCATTTGAGAACAAAATGTCAGGATGACAGGAAGGTGTTTTTTATTTATCAAGCAAAATAATAGTGCACAAGTATAATATATTTTGAGGTGTGTGTTCTATAGGAACGCTAAGTCATTAATATACAGAACTAATCTCTGGTGATAGGTCCTTTCAGTAATTGCTACAAATATCGTACTGTATGAAATACAGCTTGGAATAATATGTATACATGCAAATGCTACAAAATTTGAAGAGTCACTGTATCAGACGTTCATCTCAATGCATCAGTGAAATGAAGGTCTGATGTTATACTGAGTGCATGTAATTCCTACTGAGTGTATCACAATTTCTCCCAGCTACAGGCAATCTCATAAACTTCTCAGCTGTAAGCACTTTTACGAATTTCTTTGGAACCATATTCCATTCTCCCATTAGTCACGTGGTCCAATCATTTGTCCTATGTTGAAATTTAGTATCTTGCATTAGGACTTGGTGTACGTATTCAGTGTATTCTTTCAAATTTTCTAGTAGTTCTCTGAAATTAAAATTTCCCCTAGTATATTCATATGTGGATGTAAAATTAGACTTTATGATACTGATAATTTGTGTATTATGTTATACTTCTAAAGTAAGTCTGGTCCTTACCCAAGGCTATACTGCTGCCCTTAATTATGCTACATAAGCCTTTTTTTCCACAAGTGAATTAATTAAAATCAATACACAAAAGAATTCACCTCGTTACTAAGAGTGGTGGAATAGGCTGTTGCCTTGTTATTTCAACATCAGTATTTAACACGCTCGCAAGATTTGACTCAGTGTTGCACTTCTACTGGTGTCTCCCAAAGTATTGCTACTGTATGCACCTAGGCTACACTGAGCTGTGCTTTATTGCTCTTCACAACAAAGCAAGAAAATATTATATTAGGAATACTATAGTCACTCAAAAGTGTATGTGTGTGTCATGGAAATACTAGGTCAGAGCTCAAACCAACGATGGAGCACCTGGTGGGAAGGCAGGGCCAGCCCAAGGGAGCTCAGGTGCATGCAGTGTACCTGAGTAACTGGAAGGGGTGGAGCCAGGATGCACCCCTTCCCAGACTTCATTTAAGGGTTGGCGGTGGGCAAGAGGAGATCTTGTTGGAGATCCCTGGCCTACCTGAGGCCTTCCAAGGGTAAGCAGCTTCTTCTTTGTTTGTGTATCTATGGCTGCTGCGTTTGAGTATATCCTTGCTGCAGCCTAGGACATTGCTTCTATGCTGTCATTGCTGTGCTTTCTGTTGTTTTACAGTGTGTTTTCTTGTTTCTGCAAAAGTCTTTAATATGTAATATCGTACATTGCTTGCTTGAATGTTATTGTGTAAGTTTTGTGAATGCTTAAGAATGAAGAAAAATCTCTTATTGCTTGACAGTTTAAGTAAAGATGAGATTGAGAAATGGAAAGTCATGAACTTGCCAAAATGACAGTTGATTAAGATTTTAGAAACTTTTCGGTCACTTTGACTCAGCCCCTTTCTGTGTGAGTAGACCTTTTAGAGGCAGTTAACTGTTCACCACTTAACAAAACCATCATATATTTTCACTTTCTATTAAAAACACGACGGGAGTGTTTTAAAAGTTCTCTGTCTCCATCAGTGATTTCTGATTTGCTATGGAAGAGCCACTTGTATGAGTAGATGTATAATAGCCATGCGTTGTGTTCAAACAAGCAGTTTTGAATCGTTGCAATTCATTGTTAGGCTGTTCGCTTATAAGAATCATCTTTTCTCCTCTTTTTAGTATTCTCGTGATAAGAAGCATCTGTAGCTTCATTGCTACTATGAATTGTTAAACTTAGTTAAGTGTCGTGAGAATTGCTGCTAAAAAATGGAGCACATTTTTAGTTCACTGGTAATATGTGGCTTTTTTTTTTCTTGTCCTCCATAGCAGACCCCTGTACTATATTATGAACAGGGAATCAAATATTTATGTGTATACAGAAAAGATAAGAAAGTAAACCTGAAGCAGTCTTCATTTTAATATTTTACACGCAAATGATGAGTGTGTTGGAGTGTTCATGTGTTATAAGATTATGTTACAAGGCACAAAGTCATTCCTCTTTCTTAAATAACCAACAGTTTTGCTAAATCTTATGAAAGCTGTCCCACCTGCTTATTCTTCCCCAGCTGCTCCAAAATTTTTGGTGCAATTAAATAATTTTATCTGATACCTTTTTGGAGTGCAGTGCATAGGTACATGCTCTGTGTTAATTTGAAATAATAGTTTCTCTTGCTAGAACTCAAAAAATATTTCCGCTGCAGTTGAATAATAGAATCAACCTGGTTGGGGGGGGGGGGGGGGGAAGCAACTGTGAAGCGTATGTAGGTCACTCCAATGGTAGTGCCTCCTATTTATTGCCATGGAAACTACAACAGACACAAAGAGCGCAGTGACACTTTCATAGAGTAAATTTTCAATTGCAAAACAGTATTTTTTCAACACAGTCCCCACCATTAGTTCTGTATTTTTGCCAGTGATGGAGAATAAGCTGCATGCCAAGTAGTGCACAGAGTAAGATAAAATCTTGAATCTTTATGAAAAACTATAGGATGCTTCTCTAATGTGAGACAATATACTATTAATTAGATACAGTAAAATGAATTTTACGTTGTGTTACCTGCCATTGCTATATTAGTGTTCATTTGAGGAATAATAGTGCTTTCACTGTGTGTTCATAAGAATTGGCAACATAGGCTCTTCTAGTTAAAGGAGCAGACTTTGCTCATTTGCTGCGTAGTCTGCATGAGGTAGGTGTACGTGTGCATGTATAGGATTTCTTATGACCGTGTATCCTGTTTCATGTTTCTCTGAGTATAAATGTTCCCTTAATGTTATCTACTTGTGTGAGAGATAGTTAAAGACCTACTTCAGAAATGTAGGAAGTTCTTTGAGAGCTTTTATTTTCTTATTTCTTCAGAGTATCATTTTCTCACTCCAGAACTCATAACTGAAGTTCACACTGAATTTATTGTCTTTAAAAACACCAATGAAAGGCTTATAACAAGTTTTTTCTAATTTGAACTAAGCCCAAATGTTCCTGTGCTTACTCTTTGTTTTTCCTTATCGTAAAAGGCCCTGACAGTGTCCCGGTAGTTATTAGATACCTGTAGTGTTTATAAAGAGGAGCAGGTAACATAACATCTATTTAGAATTTAGGAGTCATACAAATGTCACTGCCCTTTGAATAGCACCTGTGAATGGCTTTTTGGAATTGAGTAGTGTGGGCTGGGCTTGCCTGGAGTAAAGGCTGACCTCTGTATTAATGCTCCAAATCACACAGAGCTCTGTGCAGTACGGAGGTGAATGTAAGTCATCTCGGTCTTTGGACCAGTACAGTTTACCTTTTGTAGGGCATTTGTGTGATGGGGAAGAAAGGTTACTGCACTTTAATCTCGCTATTTTGAGGAAAAATTTAAAAGATCAACTTGGATTCTGCCTTCAGTTTCAGTGGATGCCGCTGCCTTCAAGGAACTTCTCAACCACTCAGAAGTATTAAGCTTATTTAGGTGTAAAAAACATGTACATCTTAGTGACTGTAAAGCTGTGGAATAACCTCTAGGCAGGGCTTGTTTCACACCTTCTGTTTAAGGATGTGCATGAGGAAGTCATGAGAGATTTGTGGGCATGATCTATATTATTTAAAACTGAGTAAGAAGAAGAAAATTGGAAAGCATTTAATGTATGCACACCCAAATATTTAGTATTTCTGAGTAATACTTGGTTCAAAGGTCAATTTCAAAAGTTAAAATATATTGCAACTGTTGTTCTCTGATCAAAGCAAGTGCAAAAACATAGGCAGCTGTAAGAAATGCATGTGCTTAAGGAGTCTGCAAAGTTGTTTAACTGAATAAATCCAGCAGAGTTTCATTACATTTAGGAGCAGCTGTTAGGCATGGTTAGGATGCCAATATAAAATCGATGTATGTAATCTTGGCCAAGCTGGCTTTTTTCCCCACAAAGAGGCTGTTTGTACCAACAGCTTCTGCTGTGAAAGGACTAGAGAAGGATCCTATTACCACTGCAGGGTACATAATTACATGAATTTACCTAAATATGGAAAAATTGTAACAAATAAGGGAGGTCTGGCAGATATTTTGGTTTCATATTTGGAATAACAGTGTCCTGCTTAAATCCCATTGCTGCTACTGAGCACTTTCTTGAATTGTGGAGCACATGGTAGCTCTTATTCTGTTCAATTTTCTTATACCAATCTCATATTTTGGCTACTAACATGTTATGTGCAAAAACACATATGGATTATACTGTACTACAGCCTGAGGGGACAGCATATAAAAATAGCCATTTCGGATGCATAGAACTTCACTGTCTTTTAATGCAAGCATGTTAATCAGTATTTTAGAAAATAACAAGACAAATTCCTATGTATGTACATACTGAGAACAGGTCTGGTGTCCCAGATGGGTAGAGGGGAAGGAAGGATGGAGAAGATGCTTCCTAGCCTAGAAGCCTTCAGTCTGGTTGGCATCCTTTTGGATCTGCAGTTTAGGGATTAATGATGCTTGCTTTTTCTTTAGCAAGTCCCTGATTCCTGTTTTGATACTACAAATGACTTCTGATCATTTAGAAGGTTAAGGAGAAGTGACACTGATGTTAGGGTCAGAGATCTGTTATACATTTAATGCAGAAAAGTAAATATGTACGTTAGTGCTATGTTAAATTCAAAACATATGCATTGTTACAAACTGAGACGTTTTCGTTTTAAAGGATTACTACATAGATTGTATAACATACATTGTATGTTACATCCAGCATGTTTTTAGTTTTTCCTCAAAGTTTGCGGAGCTGCGTCATAAACTCTATCACAACTTCCCCGTCTTATTCCAGCTGGATGCCATTCTTTCCTCTCTTATCTCCATGTGTATTTTCCATGAAATCCTAGTGAGTTGTGCTGTAGTATTTGATTATCATCACTTACAGGGAATGATATGGAAGCCTTTACTCCCAGCTTTAGGGTTCTGTGGGCCCTCATTAGCAGTGTTGCTATCACTGTGTGTTTAGTAGCGCAGATCTCTTGTAATAGCACATAAAACTGCTAGGGAGGATTTCTTGACATTTAGATTGCCTGGGGAGGTTATCTAGAGTGATCTTTCACTTTGTGTGGATGGTGCTCTGAGCCTTTAAGCAACTCACTAAGTTTGATTATAGCGTTCAAAACACAGTGCATTGGAAGCCTTCATGTTCTTTTTAACTTGGGGGCTGGGGGAAGAATTGTAATGTTTGAGGCAGTGAATAACATACACTTTCAAAGTAACAGAAAGCAACAGAATATAAAATGTGTCCCTAAACTTCCCCTGTTCACAGACTTTTGCAATAATCTCATGTATTAGACTTGTTTTTATTTGTGCACAAGGACTGCAGCAGGCTGTAGTGGTGTAAGACTGCACTGCTCCTGAAGTTAACATCCAATGGGCCCATCCTATTCAAAGCCTTGAAAGAGTGAATATGAAATATGCATAATAATTGAATAATTATGACATCTGTTACTCCAGCACCTCTTAGTGGGAAATTAACTGAAGAAATAGCAGGTTCAAAGATGTGTTAACACTCCAGTAGCATTTTAAATATGAGGTATGAGGTGAAGGGAAGGTAATGAGGATGAAATTGAGCTCTCAGATAATCATTTGACATGCAGGTAATTGAAAAGCCATCCAGAGCACTGATGAACACTTACAGGGCAATGAATGCATTTCCTTACGAGATGTTTTATGCTGTAAGGAAAGTAGAATGGTTTTTTTTGTGTGTTTGTCTTTTTTGGGCTACTCAGGATCTGCCATCTCAAATTAACATGAATAAATGGGAAATGAACAGATTATTAAAAAAAAAAAAAAGAAAAGAAAAAGAAAGAAAATGAGAAATAATTCTCAAATATAACACCATCCTTACTAATAAATAGAAAAAAAAAATCTCTCATAGATTTAACTCTGTACGTAGCTGTTAGCATGTACGAATAATTGCATTCACTTGGAGATGGCCTGTCAGTTTGAAGATCTTTAGCATGTTAAAAAGAATTATCAGTCAAGTTCTGCATATGCCAATTAAAGCTTGATCACTTCAGCTATTATGGATTACTTTCTTCATTAATTTTCTCTAAATAATTTGCTATCACATTTGCTGAGTGTAGTTGGAGAATGTTTGCACCCATATCTTTTCAGACTTTCAGAGTGGCTGTTAACAAATATGAAGTAATATGTAATCTATGAAACAAAGCAGTGAACTTCATTTAAAAAGCTTATTGCTCCTATAACTTCTCTCAGTGCTCATTGATTAAAGATTAAACATTATCCTTTGTGCTATTCAGATTGGGATTTTTAATTAGGATGTCATTATTACACAGATATACTAAATGCTAAATTGATTTTTGAGACCTTTTGAAATAATGGCATTACTTCTGCAAAATGAAAATCATAATAGATTATTGACTAATGCTTGGCTTTTGGTCCAAGGGCATATCACCAATGTCAACATTTTCAATATCTTCAGTTTCATGCAAAGAGATGCTCATAATTAGGTTTATGTTAAAAGTTTGTGCATATTGACTCATTTTTTATTAATGACAGTAGCATAGCATTGATTATTCTTGAAGTATAATAGTAAGCAATAATGCCTGTTGCTGACATTCATGTACAACCTAAAATTTTTACTTATTTAAGAAATTGCATTTATGCAACTAGCGTTATAATACCTGCTGAAATTTCTAAACAGATATTTACTTTAGCTGGGAGTTGCTCTTAGATCATTATTTACTTAACAGAATTTGCAGGGATTGTGAAATGGGTGCCTAATGTGTCTTTCAACGTAGACTTCATGATAGCGTTCGTGGTATCTTTTCTAGGCAAATATGAAGAAGGCAGTTAGTTAATGATTGAGGCAGTTATTTATTCCTGTTAATCTGATGTGTATCAATGCTTCCCGGACAAGTGTTTCATTTGAATCCACTGTCTGCAACCGTTATTCCAGATAGCCTTTCTTCCTAAACCTACAAGGAAGACAGATGGAAGAGGACAGGGTTTGTTTGTATTTAGTAGTTCAGGACTCTCCCTCTCAGTGTGCAGTTGCTTAGGTAATGCCTGAATGGATTGAGGCATTTTGTATGGTTGGAGTTACCAATAATAAAAAGTCATGATCAAGTAAACCCTTACAGAAGCCCTTAAGAATGTGATTTTTAATTAAAATTTCTAAAGGGCTTTCTTTTTGAAGTGAAATTTGTTCAAACTCATTGATGTACAAACCAAGTTTGAGGGGAAAAGGTCATTTTTATCAGCGGGACTAGTGGAGTACTTTTGCCTTTGACTATGGCTAATAGTAAACTTAATGTATGTTATGGGATACTTTGTTGCCCTGAGAGCTCTTCTTTGAAGGTGATCTTTTTCCCCTTAAAAACAGGTAACTTACACAGCAGAGGTAGCAAGATAAATTTCATATGAAATCTATTGCTGCTAATGTGGAATTCCCTCTCTACTGCCAACATCTGACCCATTCAGAAACCAGGAGGCATCCATTCTACAACTGATAAAACACAATCCATTTAAAATGTATAGAAATGCTATCCTTAACACTGAACAAGTTCTCTTCTGGCCCAGTGGAATCTCTCCTATGTACATCACTTCTCTGGGAGTGTGTCTGGAGAGAGACTCTGGGCTTGGAAAACATTTGCTTGTCTTACTTCAAACCAGCCTTCTGCACAAACCAAAACAGAAACTGAATTTGATTCGGAAACAAAACCGCAGTGAACCTTGCTTTCTTCTTGGATGTCTTCTATATTGGCCCTCCTTGTTCAGATAGATATGCTGTTAAAATTCATTTTTAACATACACTTCAAGTTTTGAACTTACAACGAAATGATTTGATATATGTAGTGGTCTAAAATATGAATCCAGACCTACGGACCATTGAACTCGTATACGACTTTATGGATGTAAGAAACTGTTAGTAATATGGAAAGTGTACTCTATGGTCCTAAATTATTGTATATTAAAGTATAGTCTGGAAAGACTGGAGAGTTTTCAGTTTTCCTACTGTTGTTTTTTTTAATTATTTGCTAATAAGCATAGTTTTTATTGCTATTAATTTATCTGCATATAATGTCTGGCCTGTGATTCAAGTAGCAACAAATCACTGACATATTTCAGAAAGGTTTATGGTAGCTGAGTGAAGTGGCTAATAATTTAATACCTTTCAAATGAAGTTGTTTCCTTTGCTAGGGAGTGATTTAACCTTGGTTAAACTTTCAGGGAAGTTTCCTATTTATTCTTTTAAAAAATATTTCCTAAGGCAATTTGATCATATTTTGTATATTATTCATGCTGAAATAACTATGAAAACAGGTGACAGTTGTTTGTAAGTATGTCAACGCGTCTCCCTCTTTGGTGATGGGAGTTAATGTGATTACGTGAGGCAGAAATAGAAAAGATCCTTAAATACAAACCATAGGATTGTAAACTGAAATGAGGGCATATTTACAGTTCTGTGGTCTCATCTTCTATGGCTAATAGTCATCTGGGAGAAAGCTGGCATGATCGTAGATTGTCACTTATATTATACAAGCAACATAATCATGATAATTGTCTGAACTCCTGGAGGATGCTAACATAATTGCAAGTATCCCATGCTTCTCTGAAATTAGGGCACGTGAAATAATGAAGGTATGCATTACCTTTCTTCAGATTAAACCAGTCTCTTTTCAGATGCATAACTGAAAACTTTAGGGGGAACATTTTATATTTTTCATACTGCTCATAGAAATGGATTCCTTGAGCGCTTTATGCACTTGTGACCAAAATATTCATATTTCTCACTGCCTCTGTCATGAGCTTCTATTAATATATAATTACACAAAATATGCCAATTTCAGTGTTGTTAGCTATTTTTATTAAAAAATACTGGAAATTTTAAAAAAGTATGTATTTTTAATAACCACAACTTTGAGAAATTCAACAGTGACCCAGTGCGCTTTCATAGCTATTATGTCCATTGTGCACATGTAACTCTGTAGAGTAGAATATTGATAACACAATTGGTGTATTTTTCTACTCTGTATTCAGAGACCTTGGACTGAGATAAACGGACTTTTTAAAAGGTTCTGAACAGGAGACTTCTCTAATATTGTGCTGGGTAATAGATATTAATAGATATCAAATAACATATAAAATACCTTTGAATAAAAATGATGTTACAGCATTTCACAAATGTGCCTTAGCAGAGCAGATCGTCTGATGAGAATGCATCTCTAGAGGAGTTGAAGCAAAAGCAGCTGAAAGAGGGAATGTGCCTGTGGAGGTTTTGAATTCCGTGAACGTGGCAAATCTTTTGGTTATCTCGATCAGTGTTTTCAAGTTTTTGCCAGTTTAGTATATTGAGCAACATTACAGTTTCTGAGGTCAGGAAGCTGTCAAGAATAAGCATTTGTATATGTGGTTATAACATTTTCGTATGCGTTACTGGCGATCATTGAGAAAGGGACGCTTCTTGCTCTTACAGACTAGAGTGTAAGCCAGTCTGTTGATCAAATATTAGAGGCTGTGATTAAGAACAATGTGACATCAACAAAGTATTTAGTGAATAAGGTGCTTAGTGAAGAATGTTTCCTAGTGCTTATCTGACTTTAAATAACACAGAAAATATTTCCTTGGTGAGTGTTCATTTTTGTAACTATTGAGCTTTGATGATGGAAATGCAGTTTTCTCAATATATCTCAAAGAATTGAGATTTTTGTATGAAAAGATTTTGTGGAATAGTTTCATTAATTCTTATAGAGAAACGCTTTGCCTTAATTTTTTCATTAACTTAAGCATTTACTTGCAATTACAGTTGTTCAATGAGTACAATGGCAGAAATCGATAATTAATCACTCTTGTCAAAGAACATTAAAAAGGGAAATATGTTCTATCAAATATAGCTTTAAATACACTATCTTTGTTTGAACGATTGTAGAAGTATAAACAGTGAGGTCTGTTTATTTTACTACTTACAGACTTTATTATTTAGTATATTATATGAGTGCTATATACATGGATGCAACGTCCAGACCTGAGTGCCTTGTCCACCGCTGGGTTCATATGAGCATAAGAAAGCAAACTTCACATTCAGGTCTTTTTTGTTAAGGTGAATGAAATGTTCTATTAAAAATTATTGGAATAGAAAGCTGCTGCAGATGATCTTATAAATGTAAGGAGGACCGATGAGGTTTTTAGAACCCTTTAAGGAAATATATCTTGAAAAGTGTTCTAACTTTGTATCCTGATTTCTGGGATTTAACTTAGTATATTTTCATAGACAAATAAACCTAAGTGGGTGAGAGATAGGGTTATAATATGGCAAACTGTGACAGGTCAGATTTTGAAATATAAAGAGGAAGCCCCAAACTAGAAATCAGTCTAAGCATGCAATTCGTAGTGGTAGGTTTGGGCAAACTGCACACACAGAACAGGATAGAAGTAACGCTTGGACTAATATCTGTATTTTGCAATGAAAATAACTGCTGCCTATGGGTGTTACTTGCAATTAAACTTCTGCCTCCATCACCTTCAACAGTTTTCTGCAAATCTACACTGTATATTTTCCCATTATCTGTCTTATTGGGAATTTGTAGGTGCATACTGGCAGTCAGGTATCAAAATACTTTTATGCTAGCCATGCAAAGTCTTGCAACCTCAAACAGGATTTTGAAAAGCACAGTCATGGACCGGATTTTCCAAGTGACTCGTTATTTAGCCAGTCTTAAATCTAAGTAACAAAGACACTTATCTTTTTCTTCAAAAAACTACAAGATACCTATACAGTTATATTCTCTGTGAGTTCTCAACCAAGCTTGTTTTATGTTTTGTTATACTTCATCATTCAGAAGTCAGCTCACCGTAAACTATAGCTTAGTTTCATATTTTGTGTCACTGATTCAGCTAAAAGTTCAAATGTAATTCATAGACAGAATCTGAAAAATGCATCTGTACATCGATTTGTCTAACTTCACAATCTTTTTTACAAATGCAATTTTAGGTCACCTTCATGACTTGAAATCATGAATGAAGCCGAAGAAGACAAAAAGATAAATTTATATCAGTCCTTTTCTGGAGAAAGTGAATATCTATTACTTGTTCTTTGGTAATGTGTATCTGAGTTGTGCTATTTGAACAAATGGATCAACATAAAAATATGCTAATATAGACAGCTACCTGCAGAATTCTTTACTCTTTACTCTTCTTTACTTGAATTAAGGGTACCTATTTGGTTGTCTGTCTGAAGAATCTATCTTTTGGAAGTGTGTACAATTCAAATTCATCTATTGGAGAAGATAGAAGAAAATGTTCAGGAAGTCAATTTTACTAAAACTGGTTTTAAGTACTCAGAACAGGAAACCATTTACCATGTACGTTAGATCTTTCTAATGACTGTCTAACTAGAAACAGGCTATCTTAATTCTCAGCCTCGAGCAAGTACAAATGGCCTTGCTTCCAGACTTCATTACAATATTTATTGCGATTTGGATGGAAGACTTTTGACACCGTAGTCATAAAAATTACAGGGGACCACTTATCCATGTTTGATATGAGACAGAACATAGTTTCCAGCAGGCTTCAACATTAATCTGTAGTGGTTTTGATGGCTGAGGACCTCTCCAGATGAAAAGCTAATGGTGGTCCAGTAAACTTCTTTCAAATATATAATGTTTCCTTTCTTCTGAAGAAAGCTAAATGTATATTGCTCTTGTTGATGGCAGGAAAGATATAGCTGAAGGTAATCATAAGTGGCAAGTACAATTTGTAATTTCAATTTAAATACATTTTTATAGTGTTTCTTATATTTTGATATTCAGTCCTACAAAACATTGCTGAGTATTATAACTTCTTCTAAAAATCAGAATTATAATTGTTCTTTTGTTAGCTTTTGGGATTCCTGAATTTACGCATCTTCTAAGCATGACCATAACACCTCTTGAAAGATACATACAAGTAGACTGGGTAGGAAAAAAAAAAAGAGTGATGAGTTTACCTGAAATACGGTGCTTTCTAAACCTGTCTTGTTTGGAGGTTGTTACTAGGACGGTCTTTCACACTTTGCTCCCGGATTTGAAACTGAGCCCTGATCAGCAATGAATGGAAGCTGCCTCATCCAGTGGCTTTTTGAAAATATTGAGTTTCTAGTCTCTTCCTTAGTTTCAGCAGACAAAAATCATCGTCATATTACATCTAATTTTCCTACTGACAGGCAAACTGTGAACACATTTGAACAGAAATGCAGGGAGCTGTCCTTTGCAACATGGGTGGGACAGGTTTTCAGGATTCTTGAGGATGGCAGCCTGGAACCCCCTGCTTGTTGCACGTTGTGACCCTCTCTCTAAATTCAGGACTACAAAGAGACAATGTATTTATGGTTGGTTTTGTTTTGTTTTGAGTAAACTTATGCTAGAAATATATGGGTAATACTGTTGCATTTATTTTTCTAGAAATCTTGTATCAGTATGGTAAGAAACTTATACATCCTAAACAGTGCAAAGAAAAGAATTCATGTTCCTGTTCTACATGCAGTACATCCAGAAGCAGCATTAATGCTTATTACTAATTACCTGCCAGAATAAAAATTTGAGTGGCCATTACTTTAATATTGGAAGAAACTGAATATGTAACAATTAATCACTTATTTCATCATGACATATTGAAATTTGCTTTAATCTGCGTGGGTTGTTTTTTTTTACAGATACATAAGTTAGTTTAATCCAGTATGAAATCTATTTTTTTGAATATAGATGAATTTTTGTATGTAATATCTTTATTAAAATCTGATGGGAATGTTGACCTCAATGAAAATGTTCATGTTAGTAAATATAAATCAGAATTTGTAAAAAATAATAATAATTCATTAGTGTCCAACCCTTTGGCTTGCCTGGGCTGCACAGAAAGAAATGGAGTTGTTTAGGGCAGAATCTACAAATGCTTCTCCAAAAGTAATGCCTCTTAACTTTTCCCATCCAATCTTCAGCCAATATAAAGAGCACAATTACAGTATTTAATGAAACAAATTATCAGCTACAGAACGCTGTTTCTTCAGCATAGTTACCACCATTAGCTCTGAATTTTCACCAGTGATGAACCGAAGCCTGTATGCTGTACTTGTAACAATCTGCATCAGCAGAGGTGACCACTGTCACCACTGCTGAAACACACCATCCACTGCCTCACTAATGCTCACATCCACTCTTTGAACTCCATGAGCGTTCAGGAAACATCGATGAATGTCAATGGATGCCATTTTTTTCCAAATGTGACACACATTTCCTTCATTCCTGCGTGTCAGATGTGAGTCTGTCAGACTGCCTCTCTGCTGCAATCTGCTTCATGGCAACTAAATGCAGTGGGATTTTGATGGGAAGGTTCAATCTCTACCACCAACATCAACTTCTGTCATTGTATATTCCATCTGAAAACTCATAGGAAATGTATTTTTGTTGACTGAAAATGGAGTCCTAAAGAAACCACAAAATTGATGTTTGTTTGTTGTTTTTTTTTTTTTTCAATCTTGAAACCTGTTCTCAAATTCCTTTATCAAAATACGAAGTGCAACTTTGTATTTTTTGCTGTTCACAGGACTGTGTTTAGCCAACATACTGCTGTCTATGAATTTATTTCTTATTGCATGATTTAGTACTGCACTGTGCCCTTCCTACACTCCTGTTTCAGCCCAGATGGGGGTTCATGGTGCACTGATGTTCAGTCAGTGCCAAGTACCATTATGGGGCTGGGCTGCTGGGTGGGAAGAGCTGCTGCCATGGTGGCACCCAGAGGTAGGTGGTGGCCACAGTATGAGCTGAGCTGGGCTATGGGTTGGACGTGCCTGTGTTTTATGAACTAAAGATGTTCTCATAACTCAGCTGATTGTTAGTTCAAAGTGTGTGTATATATATGTGTTTGTGAAAATTCACTTAAGTAGAATTATGATAGCCATGTGTCATTTAAACTATAAAAATAAGTTCCTTGTGGCCGAGGGGATGGAACTAGATGACCTTCAAAGCTCCTTCCAACCCAAGCCATTCTCTGTTCTTGGGAATTTTGGCTTATTTCTGTTTTTGGCTGGTTTCTACTAGCAAATAATAGTCTGCTCAATATTTTATTGTCATCAGTGTTTAAATACTATTTAAGAAAAAAGAAAGGCTGCTCTAAGCAGTCTGTTTTATGCTACTTTAGGGTATTCTCTTGGGCTACCATCCTGGGGAAAAAAAATTCTTGTCAAAGTAGCTCAAAAATTAGTAAGCCTGTAATAAACTATGTAGTAAGTAGTGGAAATCATAAACTAATATAACAAAAAGCAATGGCTTTCCTTTTTGTTTTCATTTGTGTTTGGTTTGGTTTGTTTTTCCTCATATCTTCACAGATCTCTTTATTACCTCATGTCTTTTAAATAAATAGTTTAAGATGTTCCTAGTACTTAGGGAACATTAAAACAATGATAGTTCCTAATGAACTCATTTTAAACTATTCATTCAGTCAGTTCTGGAGACATGTTTTAACCGGTCCCTAAAAGTGATGTACTAACTGTTCATGTATAAATACATATTAATGAGTTACATTATTAAGAAGACCTTTACTAATAACTGCAAGCTCAGTTAAGAGCATGTTTGATCAGTTTTTACTTTAAAGCTGGAAGTCACCACTATGTTTTGTGTATACATAGGAAAAAAAATATTTATTCACATCAAATAACAGAGCCAAAACACTGTGTGTCCACTGGTGTGTCAGGGTTAAAAGCTTAACGTTGATTCGTTTGCCTGTATCAGATTGTCGTCAAACATTCAGCATTGTCAGCATTAGTGTTTGCCATTGATCTATCTTTAGTTTCTTCCAATATACCTCATTGTAATCAATTGCACGGTTAATTTCAGGTTATTGAGCAATGGAAATCAAATTATTTCATTGTTCATCTTAGCGTTTTAGTGAAATTCTTGCTTTAATTCTCATTTTAAAAACAAACTAGCTAGGCAGTTGATACTATGTAAACAAGGCTTAGTCTTTATTCCAAAAGCGTCTCTGGAAGATTATTATGCTTCATTTATGCTCTGAATTAGATGTTTACATATCCCCAATGTGCTGTTTGCTGTTTCTGTATTTTAAAGCTACTACCAATGTCTTTACCTTACTTTCCAAGCATTTTATTTAATCACCATAGCGGATTTTAATTTCTGAATTTAAGGAGCGCCTCTGTAGTATTTTCTTTTAATGGATCTCATACTGCTCCGTAAAGAAAAGTAAATATTGCTACTTCTTCCATGTTGAGCAACCGAAGCAGAGGGGAGGAAGTGGTACTGAAGGAATTTGGGAGCAGAGCTGTGATCTAATTGATTCACATCGTTAAATTAGGAACTTAGAAATACTGTAGGAAGTTTAAAGAGCATTTCTTGTCCCTAATTAACATGGACGTAAACAAGGCAGGTAGTTCAAACAAGTTAAACAAGCTTACTGTGATTTTGATTGATCCAGTGCGTAGCATCAATTGTAGGAAAGCTTTGGAATTTCTGATATTTAATTGCAGCCTGTGTTAATGTAATTTATAGCTTTTGCAGAAAACAAGCTTGCATAGTATTCAAAGTAGAACATCCTTTTGTATATAAATAGGCAGTAAATTTAGCCTAGTTTTCATGACAGAAGTCTACTACTATTTAGGATTTTAAAACTTAATATGGTTGTTCTGTTTTGGACTGGTCTGCTCATTCTTCTTCCTTCCTCTGATGTGATTAGGAGAGGTATTCACGAATTTGTCACAGCACAAATTTTCTTAGTGTTAATTAACAACTAATGTTCACATTTTATTGCATTGGCCATATCTATTATTACAGTCAGCAATGGGACTGTTATATTTACTTGCTCCAAGATGCATTTTACTTAATTGCTTAGTAGGATTAGAAACATTCTGATGCAGTGAATGCATTTAATGGCCTCACACCTCACTTCCCATAAAGCTGTATTTCTATTCCTGTTCTGCATCCTTTTAAAGCACTCACTCAGAAATTTACTGATGTAACCAATTAGACTACAAAAGAGGTGAGATTTCAGGAGCTGTTTGGGAATTACTGGCCTTTTTCAGCTCTACAGCAAAGGAAGCTTGTTTACAATGTTAACTGTTATTATCTTTATATGTTGTTTAAAAGTTTGGTTAAAATTAATTTCATTTGCAGTATTTTTTTATTTTTTTTAAGATGAGAGTTTAAGTGGAGCTCAGGGTGTGTGAACATAGACGGTTTTTCTTAGACTTCTGGAGTAGAACTGCATTTCACCCATGCTGATGTTTGTTTTAAGTTTAGTCAGAGAATAACTGTGGGTTTGCTCAGTGGATATGTAGTAAGAAGACTTTATTTGGTGAAATAGATATCCGAGTTAAGATTATTTAATTCTAGTGATCCTTTTCAGATCTTTCCTTTATCTCATTGATTACTGAATTATCAACTTTTTGAAGTAGATAGGAATTAGCTGACGTATCTTGTAGTCTTCAGATGTATTATAGCTTTATCAAGTTTTAAAATGTGTAAAGGTAACAGAGGTATCACTGGTCACCGCTAATGAGTGAACAAGAAAACCTTTTAGAAAAGTGAGTTTCTTTTCCCTAGGCTTTGATTTGTAAGAGAGATTTTATTTTTGACTAGAGTAGTTCCTTTCTTCAATTTTAAAGTACAATGATGTCCTTATTCTTTTAGAGCATAAGGACTAAAATTGTGCTTCAAGTGTCTAGGTGAGTGAAATAGCATCCTCACGATGCTCCTGTATCACTGCTGAGGTAGTTGCTGCAACTTTTTATTGCGTTCATTTATTGTTAAATTCTGCAATCTTCCATAAAAATTAGATTTCTTCAGATATGAGTTACATTTTTAGCAGTGTATTTCCCTCTGTTTTGCTGTGAACACTCCTCGTGTATGTATTAATTTTGGAAAACAAAAACTATCACAGTCTTCAATAAAACATAGAATTAATTAGTGGCAAAATACTTGATATTATAGGAAACTAGGAGAAATGGGTTTATAACGGTGTTTTTTCTTCTGTTGTTTGTGTTAAACATGAAGTCTTCATATTAATTGCACTTAAGCTGACCTTAGGATTAAATTCTAAAAGAATTTCAAGGACTAGCATTTAAAAAAAAAAAAAGGTCCTTTCTAATATCCTGGGAAAGTGAAGTCACTGCAGGTGACTGAGTGATTGTATTTCACCAATTCACTGAAAGCTACTGAATATTAATGCAATGGAGAAATTGTGTTCTCTGAACGTAATTTTGCATGAAATATGAACATCCAATTTCATTCACAAACAAATGAACCTGAGATGCTCAAAGTTCTGTAATCTGCACCTTCTTACCTTTCTGCTTTTTCATTAAAGGTCATTGATTCACAAGTGGGATACAATCGGGTGGTTTCACACTGCAATAAGCTGTTTATTTGTTTAATTTTAACTGACAAATCCAATAAAAAATTTATAAAGTTTCATTAATAAGAGTAGGCAATAAAGCATACCCAGTTATGTTCAGATGTTCAAAAAGTTTCCGATTACTAAGCACCCAGCTGTCTACCCTACTGTGCCTGCAGCATTTCTTGTTATTGCCCATATAGCACTTTGGCAATATGTACAATTTCAAAGGCATCTTAGTTAAACTATGCATAACGGGCTTTCTGTTAACTATCAATCTTGTTTTTAGCAAGAGGGAAAACTGGGATTTACATAGTGACTTAAAGAATATGCTACTGGGAGAATTACATTAATCAGTAATATGTTTTGTTTCTAGTTAATTGAACATATTATATTCAGATGCCATGCTTCATTTTGGGCTTCTGTTTCTCTTGCTCTGTACGTTTATATCGTATGTGATTCTTTTAAATCATGTGAAATGCATAGTGAAATGTTAATTGCTTAGGGTGAAAGCAAGTGCTAATACTTAACAAGAATTTTTAAAAGGTGCATGTTTTTAAAAGGCATGGTTTTGGTTTGGCCCAAGATGTGCAACGTTTTGCTAGCAAGTAAGTCTCTTAAATACCTCTTGTCTGTAGAATTGTCACCTAGGTAGCTAGGTGGTTTTACACATGGCCGTGTTTTTAATGCTATCGCTTGTACCTGGGACTTAAACTGGCTCTGGCTATTCTCCAGATCTGCCTTTCTTCCAATGTGCTTTTTATTGAATCCAATTCTGAGGAGTCCGGTAATATTTGATTTAGTTTAACTGAAGTAAGATCTATGTGTTCCACATAATCATTTCATGGGCTAACTTTGTAGAGTCATAGAATCACCAAGGTTGGAAAAGACCCACAGGATCACCCAGTCCAACCATCCACCCATCACCAATAGTTCTCACTAGACCGTGTCCTTCAACACAGCGTCCAAATGTTCCTTGAACACCTCCAGGGTCGGTGACTCCACCACCACCCTGGGCAGCCCATTCCACTGCCTGACCACTCTTTCAGAGAAGTAGTATTTCCTAACAGATACTCTGCTTTCTTGGTCCCGTGTCTTGAAAAGTTATGTTGGCAGGTTCCAAGTTGTTCCTAAAGCCAGCCAAAGCTCTGGCTTCTGTTAAATCGGAAAAGGACCTATCTGTGAAGTCATTAAAACATTTTTAATGTTTTCTTAACTCAGCAGGCTTACTATGTACTGTGTATTCTGGAGGGGAGAAAAGTGAATATTTCATCATACGTACTATCTTCCTCTACTGAACAGAAAAAATCATTTTGTGATTGTTCTCTACAGGTTTTGTTGTTTGTTCATACCTATTATTTGCTACAGGTAGGTACTGACGTGGCATGTGGTGTCTCAGTGATTTGGGCTGTGATCCGTGTTGGGATCTGGATTAATTATGACAGTTTTCTTATTGACAGTATTAAGAAGTTTTTTTTCCTTCTACCTAGCTTGAAACACATTCTGTCTTAACCCTCTGTATGCCATGTATTTCTCCCATCAAACCTCTGTTTTGTATCATTTTGAATTGCCACAGGTCAGTTTTAAGCTTCTCTAAACCTTTTTGGCAAGTGTTGATCAAAGTATTAACGTGGGAACCTAAGTAGATGTTTTATTGCATTTTATTACTTCTATTACCGATCAGGATCATAGTAATAAACCAGCCCCTTCATTAACAACCTTTGGAGAGAGATCTAATTTTGTAAATACTAAGTGGTGTAAATGAATCAATATTTTAAACTTGTGAATAATTTCATATAATATTAAGCCCTGTGGACGTTCCCGCTTACTGTATCTGCGCAATAAATGGCTGTGGTAAGCAGCCAGGTCTTCAAGAGAATTTTTCCGCCAGTTAGGTCACAAGCCAGCAGCCTGGCTTTTGAAAGTGTGCCAAATTCAAAGAATAAATGTCATCTCTGATGTGATAGTTAAGATCTGTCATGAAGCAGAAACCTGTAAGTAGTGATTCAGTTCTGTGTTTTCTTTTCATTCTCCAAACAGCCTCTGTTTCTAGTGGCAGATTTAATGGTATGATTTACAGCTCTAAAAGACCTTTATCAGGGCCAGAAAAATGACAAACAATAAATATATGGAGCATTATGTTAACAGCCACCACACAATACCTTGTCAGTTACAGCTTGATAGTGATACATTTTAATTTTGTCTTTCATAAAAAAAATCTTGGCATGTATGCCTCATTTGAACACAGACTTGGAAGTCAAGTGTGTCATCCAACCATGCAGTTTATCACCCTCTATATTTTTTGTCCTTTTCACTTAATGTCATCTCTATGGCAACAGGCATCGCCCTGGAAATCATTTTCAAAACAGCTTATTTGTTTGAGGGGGTCTGGCTGAAGTTCGAAAACGTTTGGTTTAGAAGAGCAGGTTCAGTTTCCATTTAATAATAATTCCAAAGAGTTTCGTGTAAGCAGTACCAGACTAGAAAAAGAGGGAGATTAGGGGTTGTCTGATAATATGATCAATGTTTTTGTGTGCTGCAGTGAGTTATACCAATGCCGACAATTTGACCTTTTAACTTTTGTTTTGCACTGAGATAGATATCCTTCCAAACAGAGGAGTACATGGGCCCTTTGTGGGCACAACCAGGGATCATTGCACTTGTGCTGGCAGTGGCTACTTACTGCTGCCACTTACAGCAGGCTTTAATCCTTCTGGGGTTCTGTGTATGGTCTGTAATTAGAAGTTTGCCAAGAGCTAAAAAAGAGAGGAAGGATTTACGGTTTGGACCGTTATGCTTATGAATGTGGTTAGGATTTGATTTTGTTGATGTTACATGTTTTGATTGGTGTGGATCTATTTCAGTGAAAATTACCTTTCATCAAAATTGAATCTTTCATGGATAGCAACTGTTTGAATCTGCTAGTGGCCATGTTTAGATACCAGAAGTAAGATTCTAGATAGATGACTATGAATGTTACCATTTTATTGGTGTTATAAATGCCTTGACATTTACCTGTTGAATCCTGCAAGACACGCAGTCAACCGGTAATGAAGACTTCGTGCTCTTACATATTCTTCTACTGAAAACCTCTCTGCTTTAAATAGGAGTTTAAATTAATTTTGGGAGAGGTAAATAAGTTTTGTCCTATGAAGTCTGCTTTCTTTCTCATATTCTTTACTGTATTCCTGTGAAGCAAATTGATCAGGAATATAAAGCTATTTTTCTTACAGAAGAGCAGATTTTGCTAATATAAAACTCTTGGTTTGGATTATATCCCAGCTGTGAATAAAAAAATACACATGATTTTAGTCAAACTTTATATAAGAGCAAATGATTAATTATACTGCTTCTTTCTGGTTTGTTGAATATTTTGTTCTGTTTAAGTTACATTGCACTGTTTCCTCTCAGACTTCCGTAAACTGCACAATCAGTTTAGCTGAACATATGATTTACCATTTTAAGAGCCTGGCTAATTAATTTGTAAAAACGTTTTTAAATAAGGCAATTCAATCTTAAGCACAGGGTGGCTTTCTGTTTTCTTTAAGTAAAAAGTTGATGAGTTTATGACGCACTTACTTTATGTTTAGTAGTTATGGAAAAACCTGAAGTTACTGAAAATCTTGTTCCTTTCTGTGTTCCTGTGCACGCATACGTAGCTCACAGGGCAGTCCAATGTGAGCAGTATTTACCATCTTCAGTTTTACTCTGAAGACTTGTAAAGTGTCAGATGTGCATGGTCATGGTTATGGGCACCTGAAGTGATCATTATATCAGCTCCCAAAAATCCAAATGCCAAATTACAATAAAAATCCAGTATATTTCAATTCCTTTATCGACAGTCTCAGACTTAATAATTAAATAAAATTTTAAAAATCTAGGAGAGCCTCCTACATATGTTTATCTCATTGATGTTCTGCACAGGAAAAGCTACAGAAGAAGGCAGTCTTCAAAACTCGTTTCTAGTGATGCTGCTCAAAGGTTTAGAGGGAGTCCATAATTCTCCTTCCATTGTTGAGCAGGTTGATGCTCACAAATACACGCATGTATCCATTTCTTAGCACCTGGAGAAGGAAAACTTGCCTTCAAACCACACAGTGCATGAATTGAAGAAAAGAGCAGGTGAAAGGAATTATAGCAACTTTCCACATCATCTAGGTTGATGGCTGTCATCGCTAGTAGCTTGCTGTGGAGAACTGGTTTCAAGAAGGGGCTTATATGGAAAAATGGCTAGTGGAAGATGTCCTTTTCTTGGATTTTGGCATTATTTTAATTAATGATTTTAGTGGTTTCCTTCCTTCACTGTAAACAGGCACATACAGAGACACACGCATGTATTTGAACTTCTAAAGGAGGGGGAGGAGAAGTAACAGTTTTCTTTCCAATAATTCAGAGCATATGGTTAAAAAATTATATATATATTGTTTGTTATAGCTCATGGGCTTATGATATTTAAATTAAAATAGATTTTCCTAAATAAAAATAGTCGTTATGACAGATGGCTGTTAAAAATGTACCATTCTTTTTCTCGGCATTGTTAAAAAGTAATGTTTTTTAAATGCTTCATACCACCTTGGCTTTCTGGCTGGCATTCAACAGAACCAAAACTTCCCAATTAGAAATAATAATAATAGTTTTAAAAAGCTTAGATAAGCTTTTTTTTTTTTTTTTTTTTGTAACACAGCCCGGTTACAGATTTTGTCTTCCCATTCCACTCTTAGCAGTTCCAGGGGTTTTTCTACTTTCTTTATTATATCATAGAAACTTTTCTTTTTAATTTCTCTTTATATAAAGTTTTAACTCAATACTAGTTGTGAAATGATGGCGGGGAATGTTCTTGATGATGTCAACTCTCATTAAAATTGAGCAGATTGTTTCCACAGCAAACATGTAACAAAGCAGAAATCCAGGTGCTTTCCTACTTTCCATTCACCTCCTTTTTTACCTCAAAGTTTGATTTGAAGCATTAATTCTTCCTTCATTAATCCGGGGAATATAACAAAATTTGATAGGTGCTCTAACCTTGCTGCATACTTGAGTAGACTATAGTAAATCTATAAGATTTTGTTTCCTTGTTGACAACAGTATATGCCATAAATAATGACTATAACCTCTTTCAGTCCTCTCAGAACCAGAATTTTACGTAGGCTGAATATCTGAATTTCCCACTGGTAGGAGTACAAAGCATTTCTGTTCAGCAGATACAGCTTTAAATTTTTTTTTTAATATTTTTTTCTGCTTATTTTACATCTCTTCGTAAGGAGGTAATTAAACCATGGAAATTAATTTCATAGCTTTATTTTAATAATGAGCACATAGAGGAAATTTTAATGTTTTGCAGTTTCAGCTTTGCAAACAGTAAAAAAAAAAAAAAAAAAAAAAAGGAAAGAGAAAAAAGCTGGCATACTTTTAATAAGTTTGGAAGTTTGCATTTGTGATGCTGGGACATGACTAAGGACTCTGAACCTGTAATGCTTGTAAAATGTCTTCAGATTAGATGAAGATAGAGAAAAAAACAAATGGGTGGTAAGATATCCAAGTTGTAATTAATTCTGTTTAGTTATAGTAATTGGAAGGTGCGACCAATTATTACAGTGCATCTTCCTCTCAAATTAGAAATGCATGAATGATACCTGGCTCCAGTTTTCTAATATTATTTATTTATTAGTATCTTCTTTTAAGTCACCCACCTGGGGGGAAAAAAAAAATCATTCTTATGAATTACAAAAAGCCCAGGTGAAGAGGCAAACTGAGATCTTGGCCAAATGGATCTTTGAGAAAACTCTGTCCTGCTGTCTGCCAAGCCAGGTATTAGAGTTTCTGCAGCACAGACTTGGCAGGTATATTGGGCTCCATAAAATCTAACGATCACTCAAAATATTTAGTATAAATTTTTACTCTGCACCTGCTTTTCTAGTTCTTCAGTTTGGGAAAGCATTTAAAGAGTTTAAGGCAAGTTGATCTTCAAAACTAATTTATTAGCATGGTGCCCTAAGCACTGTAATTAGTTTTCTACAGATGGGTGATTTTAAAGACTCATCCCAAAAGCTGCTTCTGGCAAATTTTCATTGAGTCTTTGATATCTTCTTGAAGGTTGAGTACAGGCAGATCTACTCCTCAATTTTGCAACTTCAGAACCTGATGACTTCAGTTTGTCTAAATATAAAGTGATGCGACAGATTGTACCAGTAAATGGGAAGCTGGAAAGGTACAATGAAGTGTGTGGTCGGTGGTGGGAGCTGCGGAGGTGAAACCCCCAGTGTGTCATCTCACCTTTCTTCTCTCCAGAGACGTCACAGTCAAAAGGTCCTAAAATATGCAACAGCAGCTTCTGCTGCTCTCCAGAGGGAGCGATCTTGTTGGAATCTCAGCAGTTCCATCTCCGTGAGACAGCTCCCAACCAAGAACAAATGATCTGACACAGACTGCTTTGAGCACTGTGCAAACACACGTAGATTGTTTGCTAGATTTTAACAGTGCTAGAGAAGAGAGGAAATGGGAGGAAATAAATTGAAGAGGCTTTAGAATAATTCTCCCTTTTTCTGGGGGGCAGCACGATCTGTTGGAGAGAAATTTCTTAAATTTGAAATGCATTGTATGGCTGTAAAATGAGAGAACTACAAAACTATTACTACTGTCTTTAATCATCTCTTCCTTTTTAAAGCCACTTGAGACTTAAATTTAAATGATTTTTTTTTATTTCAAAATTGAAACATTTTGAAATTAATTTCCTTTTGATGCACTGTGTTTTCCACCACTTGAAAAAGTTACTTATGTTCACAGGAGATGATGGATACCAAGTGAGATGTGTCTGCGATACGGAAAAGATGAGTGGAGAGATGCATGTGTTTTGTTTTTTCTTGTTGTTTCTGGGGGAGGGGCAAGCAGAGCAGGCCATAAATGTACCTTCACCTAAAAATAATGACATTGTAGATTCTAAAAAAAGTTATAAGTCATATAAGGAAATACGTTCTTGTGATAAGATTTTTACTTGAAAGCAAACTGTATTCTTCAGATGACCACGCCTTACCACAGAGAAGCCTGTACACGGCATACATTGTATGTCACAGCTTCTAATTGTAGATTATTTTTATTTTAACCTCATTTGAGATGGTAGCTATTTTAATACAGTAATAGTTAGCTGGAAGCACAGCTCTAAATAGCATGAGTCTGGGATCAAAATATTCAAGTAGTTAGCAGTGGTTTGAATTACAGCGAGCTTGAATCATCATTTATTATGGTTTTATGTTAATAATTTTGTTCTCTTTGAAAGAAGCTTGTTCTTCCATTAAGTGCTGAATAGTTAGTTACAGTTTTTCCTTCACTAGAAAATGATGGCTTATTTGAAGATGTGGCATGCATCATTGAACTGAATAGGAAGGAAACTGTTACTTTGACTCTTACTTTGTTTACAGAAGTACACTGGAAATAAGAATGTTGGTCTGTTTTAACATTTAAACAAATACTATTTTTGTAGTCTAATTTGTTCTCAGGTTTAGTTTTAAGTTCATTCCTAATATTGGACATATACAACCCAATTTCTGCTACACAAATTTCTTCTACTTTTTGAGTGCCATATATTATAGCAGCATTGCCTATTGATGAAAATGACGTTATTAACAGAAATAACAATAACCAATTGTTCTATTAATCCCTTAAACCTCCAGAAGTATTAGGATTAAAAATATAGTCAGGTGAAAAGGCTAATCAGACATTCCTATAGGAGAGACCAGACCCTGTTTTAGCAGAAGCATGGGGTGTTTAGCCAGATATATGCATACTATGCCTGTAACTCCAAACTTATAATGCTGTGAAATAATTTTTCAGGTATTTCATATGTCAGGGCTGGTTTGAACCTTAATCCATAACCACCATCTATATTAATGTTTCCGTCTGTCTTTTGCCACCGAGAATAGTTGTGCTTATATAACTGAGTGTCTTAGGTGGAAATTGGGTACCTGTACTTTTGCACATCTGCTTTCACGTTAAAATTAGCCTGTTGAGAGAGATTATAACTGTATGAATGCGTAGCCTGAAAGAGCTCTGTTTCACAGAATGTTCTTTATTTGTATCTTAAAGCCTCTTGCATATGATTTGTGCATACTCTTGCTGTTTGCAGACATAGAAGTAGTCTCTGTATAATAAAAAAAAAACACAGATTTTTTTATTAGTTGTTTGTTGTTTGGTTTTTTTTTTTTAAGAACAAACTGCAGGGACTTTTTTTGCATATGAGCAACTCTTCTTTCCATAGTTGAAAGAAAAACATAAATTTGTGTAAATATAAATCATAGGAGTAGATTTACACTCATGTCCTAATTCTCCTGTGAGTCAAAGCTGCTTTGCACAGCTTTATTTCCAGCTATTGCTGTAACTGAATGATCGGAGCAATTTACCTCCCGCTGCACACTGGGATCACTCCCACCCTCAGTGTACACAGGGATTGCACCAGCAGCACGGCTAGTGAGGAAGAGACGTGGCTGGATGCTTCCTGCAACTCCATCATGGTAGTCTGCTATAATGATTCTGTGATTGATGATTATCTTTTATACACTGGGAATCAGCCCAAAAAGTGAATATTTGTGACTTTCTCCTTTCTTGTAAAGTCTTTTTTTTTCCCCTTGTGTAGTGGGTGGGCCCTCTGTTTTGCAAAACGCAGAATTCAGATTAGAGGGTGAAATTATTCTCCAAAGAAAAGGCAGAATAATCTCAAACCGTAATTTGAAATCTGTTTTATAAGATTGACTACAGCACTTCATTAGAAGGAGTGCTTTTTCTAATAAGGAAGTTGGATGAGATGCATATAAGAGCTTATGGGCGTTAGGTAAGCCTTCACAATGAATTAAAATTACACCTTGAGATAAAGTATTCATTGCTTTTTAATTATGATTTCAATTTACATAAATTGTTGTCTCTTCAATCAGAAAACATTGTCATTTTCAAATTGCTGTCTGTGCCTTTTGAGTATTACAATGCTGAGTGAGTTACACGTAAGTTCCATGAGCTGTAGTTCACTTTGAAATACCTGTAATTATCGTATTCAAATATTAGCACTCTATATATAATTATTATTGGAGTCAAAGAAACAGATTTATGTTTTTGGATTATTTTATCTTTCTCTATGCTTCCAACTACAATGTAATAATGAGATTTGTCATGTAGATCTCAAAAGACTACTGATGCCTCTATGATTAGGACAGGTTCTAGCGCTTGGATGTATGCAGTATCCCCAACAGACATCTGCAACCACTGCATTTAAACAAGCCTGTTTTGCGTGCTCAAACATGAAGAAGTAGTCTGTTTTGCTGTTGGGTTTAAAATCCAGCATGTTGCTGTGGACCAAAATGCAACAAATACGTGTTTCTTCTGCTTATTAACTTCCAACTAATTAATATTGATGAATGCCAGATTGACAGTAGGAAACTTCTTTTTCTCCATAGTAGTATTTTGTAATTTGAAGAGTAATTTTTTTTGTTTTAATACATGAGTTGTGTTTAATTAGAATTATTCTTTGTATCTGTCAGATTGTAAACTTTTTCAGAAAGAGCATTTCTTGAGAACTACTTTGTCTTTTTTCTCTTGTTGAAAATAAAGCCTTGAGGAGCTTACTGCAGAGAGAGTTTCACACCTGGCAGAATGAATTATTGACCATCATCCGTTTCTATGTGACATGATTGGACAAAGGGATATTGATGCTCATCGCAAAATGATAAGCAAATAACGTTTTGGAAGTCAGTACTTCTACGATTACCTGATTATGCCAGTCTCCCAGATACAGACACTGGGAGATTCATTTTAAAAAGCAAAGCAAAACAAACAAACAACAGGCTAGCAGATCCCTCAGTAGCTGGAAAAAAAAGGAAAGAATAAATGATGAAGTGGGAAGTGAGCCAGTCTTTCTTCCAGAGCAGGAGGATGCAGAGAAGGGACTAGGGGTCATCAGTTACTCTGATTGAGGGAAATGTGGAATACTGCAGACTGCTGATGGAAAAGCAGAGTCACAGAACTTATTTTTAGTTTCAAACATTGGTTCACGTTCTGTGTGCTGTGCTACAAAGAGTAGTTGTTCTGAAGCCTTTATCTTGCTTCCAATGTGCTATGGCAATAATAAGACTTTACAGTCAGGATATAAACCAGTGAGGCCAAGGAGTAAAAATTAGGTTGCGAACTGTGATCTTTAGAAAATGCTGCCCTAAAATGGTCTTCTGCTTGATTTTTCTCAAATGTCAAGGTGGGAGGGAGATGAGAAGTATGAATGAAGAAAGCAAGTTTTTACAGATGTAAACTTTACCATCGCTTTCAGTTTGGATAAATGCACTTTGCTTGCTGGAAAACACAGCATTTCTTCCTATGGACTGTACTGTAGGCTAGAGACAGGATGCGTTGCTGGGCTGGTAAATTCAAAAGCATCCAGCACAGCTTACTAGAAGTCACATGTCAACGCTGTTTGAGAAATTAAAGTTTCCATAACATCTGCTTTTGCAGCTGGTGGCATATTTCTTGTATCACACAATGCAGCTGGGCATAGAAGGTTCTTGCTGGCTTGAAACAGTAATTTAAGTTCGTGCATTGTCATACTATAGTCCCATATGGGTATATCCTGAATTACACAGTGTGAACTTCCTGGCCGGTGTTGCCAGTACCTTTGGCATCTATATTATGCAGATAGTTTTGTGTGGAGATTTAATTGTTGATAGAAGCAGTGATACTTAGGTGTTTGTAGGAGGAAGCATAAAAGATTTTTACGACCACTCTCATCCTCTCTATACCAGGCTCTTAATAAACATTTGCAAATATTACTTTCTAAAGTATTGTTTAATTCGATTTCCATTTAAGCTGCTTATCATGTCATCTCTGCTATTTCACTATTATTTAGTTTGCGCTCCTTTAGATTCCAGTACAACTCTAGATTATTTGATATAACAGCCTATAAATGTTGCTCACGTGATCGTAAAACAGCATTTCAGCTGTTAGCATATAGTTTAGCAGCACAGTATATTGTTATTCACAGCAGCTTATAGATGCATGTAGTAAATTTCAGCTTTACTTGTTGGCTGCAGTTTGATTCTTAAAGGTAAGGACATTTGGTACTGAGTGTCTGAAGGCAATACCTTTTTAAGTTGGCTGACCCCTGAGAAGATGAGCAAGTGTGATCACTGTGAATTCCTTTTATCATTGTCAGCTTAATGAATGTAGATGAAACCTTCATCGTTGATGCTGACATTGAGTCTTAAGAGAGATGAATCTAAGTCCATTTCAGATGACTACTCACAACTGTGCTTTGTCGATGCTGTCTGCATCTGAAAATCATTGATCTGGTCCACAAGTCTTGCTGCTTTAAGAGAAATGATTCTCAAATTTGTGATAATGTGGAGACTATAGGGATCAATTTTAAAAGGGTGTAGATTTTCTGTATGTGATTTTCCTTAATATCATAGTAATCAGTATACCAGATAAAATCACTACGTATGTGCTTCGACACATTTGATAGAGTGAAAATATCAAAATGAAAGGATGAAAGAATGTCTAAAGGAGCATAAGGGAGAGTAAGTCTAAGAGTAATAAGCTTTAGTTACAGCGGTGTTTTAAAAACCTGTATAAAGCAGTAGTAGCAATGTTGTTAATTCAATTGAAATGGGGGTAATTAATTCATCAAGGAGACCCAATGCTTACTTTGGCCTGCTTTTTGAGCCTGATTTGTTTGTGAAAATGTGTATAAATTTGTACAAATCCAAGGGCAAATTCAATTTGTGTTTAAAAATATTTATATTGCATGTGATTTGCTGTTACCTAATCAAACAAAATTGTGCAAGTATCACAGGTTAGAGAATCGTGGAATCACGGGGGTTGGAACAAACCTCAAGAGATCATTGAGTCCAACCCCCCTGCTAAAGCAAGTACCCTACAATGGGTTGCACAGTTAGGTCCAACTGTGCTTTTAAACAATGATTTTTACTCATATTTTTCAAAGCAAAGCCAGTAGTAGTCTTGTGCAATTGTTCTTGACGAGAGTCTAGATATACTATAATTGCAAGGAAGCTCGAGCAAGAGAGACAGTTTGGTGGCCGGTAGATCCCACCCTGGCAATTCCTGCAGCTATTTGTTGTTTCTTCTGTCCTAATAATAGGGTCTGCCCAGTTCTGTTCTCCATTCACAGAGGGAAGAATTGCTTAATTCTATAGTATTCATGTCTAAATATTGCTGTATGTCTTTAAACATACCTCACTGTAGGTTTCTGTCGGTAGGTGAAAATCTAATTGCAGCTGCTTAAGAATGTCTTTGTATAGATATATAAAATGTTTGGTTATAGGCAACTTTCTTTACCTTAATCTGCTGAATAGGTTTCTATGTTTCTTGTCTTCACGCAAGGAACATCAGTGGTGATATCTGCACGTCCTATGTCCTGCCTTTACTTCTAAAGCTTAGAAAAAGAGGCATTTAGAACATTCCAAAATGTGAACAGTTTTACATGCAGAGAGTTAGCAAAGGGTTTCAAACAGCAAAAGGAAATTCACTGATGCATCAGAAGTTACGATGACATCAGTTACAGTCTCTGTCCAGGGCTGTTTTGGTTTTGCATTTTTGTGTGTGATTTGTTTTGTCTTCTTTGTAAATGACATTTTGAAGCTATGTTAACTCATTAGAAAAGGTCCCATGTGTGAGTCACTATCCAGTCTGAGAACTGGGTAAATCCATTGTACTAAATCTGACCTTTATTAAATGCAATCTGACTGAAAGCAGTATTACTGTGCCCGGTGTTAGCTGATGTTCCTCCTAAATTCTAGTTTAGTGAGATGAGTAATCATGGGATCCTGAGAATTTTCATTTAAAGAGAAACACTCGGGAGTCTTATTTATACAATTAGAGCAAAAGAGTTGTGACCTGGAATATACCCCAAGTACTCAAATACCAAAAGCAAAATAGTATACCACATTAACACAGTTTTTATAGTTCTGGAGGTCTGATTAATGACTATCTTGAGTCGATTGTACCTTTTCACATAGCTGGTGAATGGAATTCCTGTGTATCAATGCAACTCAAGTTTGATAGGAGGTGGTGCAGGCTGTGAACAAAAAGGAATTTTAAACACATTTGCTTTTGTATTGAAATACCTTGCAAAGATCTTTTCTACAGAAGGATTTGGGCAGTTCTTTTATATGTAAGTTGTTCTGAATATAATGCTTCCTATTTATTTCCATGGAAGCCACAACAGATTCAAAGAGCACAATAACGGTATTTGATAAAAACAATTTCTTAGCTACAAAACAGCACTTTTCAACATAGTCACCACCACTCGTTATGCACTTTCAGCAGCAATGGCCAAGAGCCTGCATGCTGTGCTCATAAAAGTCTGCACCAGCTGAGGTGAACCACTGTCACTGTTGCCACTGCTGAATCGCACCACCCATCACCTAGCTGTGCTCACATCCACTGGCTGGTCCCCATTCATTTCTCCATTCCAATATTCACCAAGGG
The DNA here is from genome assembly GCA_030625065.1 of Alectoris magna. NCBI lineage: Eukaryota > Metazoa > Chordata > Aves > Galliformes > Phasianidae > Alectoris > Alectoris magna. The sequence continues at coordinate 14,267,360 of CM060571.1, read as the reverse complement.
TCAATGAATGTCATTGTGTGCTTTATTTTCTGCAGGGAGGAATTCAGTGACACACCTCTGTGTCCTGTGCACTTCCATGTCAGATACCATTTGGTCAGACTCTGCTGCTGTCTGTCACACAGTGACAACAATCAACGGAATATTGGTGGGAAGGTTCAGCCTTAGCTGCCATACCACCACCATCTACCTCGGATGTTGTGGTCATAACTGTTCACTGAATTAGACAGCATTTTAGGGCATGCCAGTTTAGAACCAAGAGGTCTTTTTTCATTTGAGCTGGCTAGTTTTGTGCATGTTGCTGGCATGTGTGGATGCATTGCTGGACACAGTTCTGTGTACAACGATACAGTTAGATTTTGGAGGGGCAACTAGAATAAACTTGGAAGAATGTGAAATCTAGGACAGCACAAAGTTTTTGTTTGTTTAAAATACAGTTCTGAAAGAAATAATCTATTGAAATTTACAAGCTTTTGTTAAATCTAATTAAGAAGTCAGTAGCAGGTTTGAGGTATATTAGATTTTTTCTGGTCAGGACAGATGAACCCTAATAATATATCTGAGAACAGTGTGGAGGTAGAGAACATTATAAATCTTTGTTTGGAAATATTTCTCTGGGGGGAAAAAAGAAGATGCTGATGAAGGGAAGGATGAGAGGGGTGGAGGAAAGAGTGTGAAGGTGGAGAAATCGGGGATTGGAGGATGCAGGAGATGCACCTGAGAGTAGGCTTAATTACTCTGACTGGTTGGGTTTTTTTGTATTGTACTCTTAAAAATAATTGTGAGACGCTTAATCTGATGAGTATATAAATCTTATTCTATGTAAGTAACCTCTGTAGCCTAGATAGCTTTTCATATACTATCCAAAACTACTTTTGAGCTCAAGCAGTCAAATATTAGACATATCTTATCCAGCAGCTTTCTTTACTTTTTCTCAAATGCGTTGTCATATTTATTTCTTTAAGCTGATTTCATACAGGCTGTGGAACTTCTTCCTCTGAGGGTTGATGTTACACTGCTAATCATGAGAGAGAATAAGTGACCTTTGTAATCTTGCTTTTAAAAACGCATCTACTTTAAGTGCTCAAGTAATTCCTATAGCTTTGTGTTATTTACTGCCTTTATACATGTGAATGGTTGCTTTTTCCCTGTGATGTAGAAGTCAAAATGAATTGTAGTGCAGTGCATTATCTCTCTTGTATCGTTTTTCTTGTACCTTATTCACGTTTCCTGTTTCAGAGATGGGATGAGAACGCTACATCTGCTGAGGGTTTGTCTGGAATGGTTTTTCATCTGAAAAGGATCCTGTTAGGATCCACTGACTCGTGTTTGCCAAAATGGGTTTGACTAAGTATTATTTGACAACTAATGCTTTAGCAAAGCCCAGTGTATGTGTAAGCAATGTTTTGGATGTTTTAAGAATTAAGATTTGTTTTAATCTTCTGTCCAATAACATGAGACTAATTCTGTACTATTTTTATACTTTTAGGTCATAATGTGTAGCTGGAAGAAACAGTGTCTCAACTTCAAAAGATTCTAATTGAAAATACTTGTGTTTTTTTTTAAACAAAAATATAACAAATCAAAGTAACTAGAACATACAATAGCAAAGTATGGTTGTTCAGTGAGACTTATTAGCTAGAACAAGAATAATGACACTTTTTCTGAACCGTACTGGCAAAAAACAACTGCACTCATGTTTTATTGAAAGCCACTTTCATTGCACTGGCTGTTTTTTCAGAAAAGTAATTTACATCTCCATCTGCAAGTACTTATTTATAAAATTCTACAGATAACTTCCAGTTGTCGGTGCTTTTATACTATAAACTTTTTGTTGGTATATGCTGAAAATTTGTATGTTGATTAAACGTGCTTTAAATGTCTTAGTTAACTTACAACATAGTAGCGCAAGGTTTTTATGAGATCTGCTAAATCATTTTCTGCCAACTTACTTTATTTTGGCACTCCCTCAGTGCTCTTTTACAACTAGATTTCTTCATATTTTTTTTCTATTCTTGTTATTTATAGTTGTAGCTAAAGCATAGATTCCAATTAATGGTTGAAGTCAATAAACACAACTTCTAAACCAGAAATACAAAACAGCAAATCTGATCTACACCATATTTCAGCACAGTTCAGCTGCATCAAACCAACTGTTTAATAAGCAGCTATGGAAGGCAAATGGTTAAGTGCCATCTGGGAGAATGACCCAAAGAAGCTGTGGAGTACCCAACTCTGTAAACTTGTGTCAAAAAGGTTTTTGCTCTTTATCTTAGTTCGTAAAAAAGTGACTTGAGTAAGTAAGCCCTTCTGAGCTCACACAGGATGAGGTTTTGGCAGAGATTAATTTTCTCTTACTTCTGATGTCATAACAGTCTGGGAAGTCCCTGCATCCCCAAATGTGACGTTATTGTGTCTATTTCCAGCTCGAGACTGTAAGCCACATGTTTGCAGGAAGTTTAGCTCATTCCAGTGATGTTTGTAGTTAGGCAAACTGATTGTTACACACAGTCCTTACCCAGCACAAGTATTAATGGTCTGAAGTCTATTACAAGTAGATCAGTATGTTTGTCTCCGTTGGTACCTGTCTTACCTAGTTTCTCTATTCTGAGAGGCTGGAGAAAAAGAAGGAAACTTATTTTTCAGAGTTCATATCCAGTAGATGTTACTGCCTTTGGTTCCAAAAAAATATTTTCTTCAGGTAAAGCGCTCAACAGACTGAAAACAAGATCAATAAATGGAAATGCTTCCAGATACTTTCTCTCCAAGATGGGATTTAATTCATTTGGAAACTACTTATGAGGTAGGCTTACTGAGGCATGAATATTAGCATTAAAATGTTTCCAAATAATCAAGCTATTATGTCATTACTAGGGGTATGAGATCATAACTGATACTTATTTAGACAGCAGGATAGATTGGGTGAAATCTTAGGGATCCTTTGCTACTGTTTTCTCCAGAAGTAATGCACAGAAAGGTTATTTGGACCTTGCGTATGCTGCAGAAAGAAATGCAGGAAGTTAACATGCTCAGACATGATCTCCTATGAACAGGGATGAGATTGGGCTAATAAAGTAATTTAAGCATGAGAAGCAAGACACTGATAGTTCCTTTTTTGATTAAACAGCATATGATAGTGATATCACCATAAAAATTGAGATGTCTTTCTATGTGGGCTCTAGATGACCAACAGTACCCACATAAGTATTAAATATATTCTTAATACTGTCCAGTACAAAAATTTATTACTGTTATGGATTCTTTAAATGAGCAATTCCCTGATTTAAGTGATGTCCCAGTAATTTAAATTGCTTGTATTGTGAAACAGATGACTAAAAATGTGTCAAACTTATCATTGAAATGCTCTGCAGGGCACAAGAGAACTGCATTGAGCCTGGTTTTTGGTCACCAATATCAGTTTACATACATCACCGTTACACAGAAATGGAGTAACTTGTGTTGCGCTGTTCGTAAGAGAGATTTCAGGTAAAGATCAGCATATAAACATCCCTCAGTAGATCAAGATCTTTGGCATCGTGAGAAGCTTTATAGGTCAATGTTTACTGTTCACAGGCATCTCTGAAAGCAGTTGTGATCTAATAATTATCCTAGCACGCTTTGTAGTGAAGGGATATTTGTGGGTCACACAGAATGATCCACTGAACATGACCCAAAAGTGAGTCTTTTTTTCAGACATTTCTACAGGGGGAAAAAAAACCCCAAAAAACTAGAAAAACTGATTCCAAAATTCAAAATGTAACAAGAGATTTTCAAGTAGCCCGTTTGCCATTAGAGATTGAAGGTGAAAAGCCATTTTTTGCTCAAGTGGTTAGAAAATCTTAGCTTAAAACAGAAGGCATAATCATGAAATCTCTGACTCCAGGACAAGTATTTGATTTGATCACACTGAAGTTCTCTGGGTTTACAGTTGCTGCCCTCTGCTCCTCTCTTACTGCCCCAAGCAGCTCCAAGAACCAAAATTCTCTGAAGAGCTCGGTCATTTCTTGTTACAAATTTTAAATCATAAAAGTTTTGAGTTAATTTATATGTACACAGCAGTAAGATCTTCAATTTGGATGTAATTTCTTTGTGTTTTGATAACATAGATATTTGCTTCTAATACTACTACAGCAGAAAAAGATAAACTATTTGTTCTGCCTGTTGCTGTTGTTTGTCAGCTGGGGACTAAATTTTCATGTTTACTCAAACAGAAAAATGTTTGCGCCGAGTAACATTCTTATGGATTTGGATTATGCAGATATTATGTCATATGAGGAAAATGAATGTTTAGAAAAATCCTTAGCTTTTTTTTTTTTTTTTTTTTTTTTTTTGAGGAAACAAAGCTTGTATGATTTTAGTGGTGACATTTATATTTGTATAACTGGTGATAAATATTCTGTCAGGTCAGACTGCCTCTATTTTGCTCCTACATTTGTCAGGGACGAAGATTACAGGTATGCTAGTCTATTGAAAACAGGCAGGTTGGTGAATTAACAGCCCCATGTAGACAACATTGGGCAAGCTGAACATGTTGCTATTTTTGATAGTGTAAAAACGTTGGTCATTCATCATGTGTTAACTGGCCAACTTATGAGTGTGTGGATAGTGGACGAATGCGGTGTGCACTGCCACTTCCCCAGATAGGTAAGTAAAGGATAGGTGAGAGGATGCAGGCTGGGGATGAGTACTGCAGAAATGAATGGAGTGAAAATCAATCTGTGGATTTTGGCTGGAAGCACCACAGATACAGAAGGGAAAAATCAGAAAATGGGAGATCAAATTCAACTTGTCTCCATGTTTAAATAAAGTTCCAAGTAACTCTCTGTTTAACTATAGGGATAACATATTACAGACCATAAATTCGGTTGTGTTCATAGTGAGGCCATGGCAAGAATAAGGTTGCTTTACCCTCACCAGTCTGGATTGAATGTTCCCTTCATTTCTTTAATATAGTGTGATCTTTGGCTGGTAAGGCAGCTTTCCTTTCATTGTGTTTATTTCAGCTTGAGTGTATCACAATGGTTTCTAAAGGAAATAATAGCATGTCAGAACATATTGCTTCTTTGTACATAGTTATGTTGTTTCAGCCTTCTTATGCAGATATACTGGTGATTAGTTGCAGAAAAAAATATTACTTTGAGGAAGCACCATATACTTCTGGGTAACCTTTCTTCCTTTGGATTAAAAGTCATCCATTCTGTAAGTAGACGCATTCTTGACTGAAGTGACTATGCTTATCATTTTGCTTATAAGGACATATCAGTGGGTGTAGTCTAGTTTTACCTAATCAGAAGACATAACCTGAGTAACCTTCTGAGAAAGGTATTCTGTGTATGCTTTCGTCACTCTAACTATGTCTGTAGTAGTTTTGTCTCTGTATTTTAAGTTTAGGGCTTACTGGTGGAATGTTCATTCGTAATGTGGAATAGCTTATGAACTAGGTTTTCATTTTATTGCCTTAAATGAGCTGGGTTTTAGACTCTATAGATAATTGGATGCTTCTTCTTGAATTTTTTTCATCACTTATAAGATGTGTAGTGTATTCAGAGGTAAACACATGTCAACATATAAGAAGCACAGCTGCATTTTATAGGCATCATATAATAAAATAAAATCTTTAGGTGGCTTTGAGCCAGTATCCCTGTTCATTTTACTCCAGTCCGTCATGGGACCAATATTTCTTCTCTAGAAATAAGATAATTTTGGAACTAATTTTCACTATGGGAAAGCAGAAGGTATATAGCACAGGTGTTTCTATGGTTTTGATGAAAGGGAGGAATACATAGCCTTAAAAAAATGGCACTGCCATCTGCTTACTATGTAGCTTTTGGATACAGTATAGAATAGTAAAGTTAGAGTTGGGTGTCTGTAGCTGTTCTTGAGCTTTTGGTTATTGGCTATTAATTTTGTGTGTTTGCAATCACTTACGTAGAATGGGTTTATTTTCCTATCAGCCTTCATTTAAAGATACATGACAGATTATTATAGATTTTCTGTAGAAACAATTCTGTCTGGCAGTCAGATCTGGTACACATGTATTTCATTTCTTATTTGAGATAAAAATTTTCAAGATAGTAAGCATGCGACTTCATGAAAGCTGTGATTTTACCTTTTTTTTTTCTAAGAAGTTGGTGATTTGCTCCTACCAACTGCAGACTTTCAATAGGCTTTTTCCTGGATTCCTGCAGGCACAAGGAAACTAAAGTGTTATCATATTGTGTTTTCCACTATTGATAGCAATGACAATTGTATGTGCCTACCGAAAGTCTAAGCTTAACTTTTAAAATTGTTTTTAAAATGTAGTTTTCTTTCAGTTGGTAATGTCATGAGATGGTTTTGTGTGTGTCTCATTGTGCCTCTCACCACGCCTCCGTCCTGAGGATATCAGTGGCAGGATTTGTGATGAATATCACTCCAAGCTGCCAGTTCTGCAAACATGCTTGTCTGGCCTGTTGCAGTAGAAGTAAATCCTGGTTATAGCTCAACTCCAGTGTATTTCCAACTTGTGAAAAGAGGATTTCCTGATATCAACTAGATTGTGTGCTTTGTGCTGCAGCAGGATTACACATGTGCTGCGGTGAAATGTGAAATCAGAGCAGAGCTGGACCTCCCCTGAGAAACACAGGCTATAAATTGTAAAACCTTTAAATGAAGGGCTAGAAGAAAAAGGCTTGCCTTAGGTTAGGGTTAATTGGTTTTGGTACAAAGAGTTTTATGTCCATAACTTACTGTCTGTCTATCTATCCTCTTCCTGATTTCTCTAATGTTGTTTTGCTCTGGGGCAAGTTTGTATTTGTTTTTCCTGACAATGATACGGTTGAAGTTGAACTGTTCTTCAGCTGCTATGAACTTGAACTTATTTACTCAGTATTTATCAGATCCTTGCCCTGAATGCAGATTCAGTTGGCTCTTTCCTAAAAAGTTTATTTTCTGAATTAAGTATCTTCCCCTTTTCTAACATTCTGTATTTCAAAGAACAGCACTTTTTCCTTTCACATTGACAAGTTTAATGAATTTGTTACGAAGTTCAAGTACTGCAAGCCTTGTGCTTCTGACACAAACCTCAATGACAGAAGGAGCCTGAAAAATAACAGTTCATTCAAATATTGGTTAATCATAAATAACTTTTTTGGGTCAGATATGCTGGTTGTATAAATCAGGACAGCTCTTTTACTGCAGTGTAGTAATACTTGACAACTGCCTTGTATGGTTGGGTTAATTCTTTCCTCAAACCCAAGAAACAGGAATGTTTTTCAAACCAAAGCATTCAACCTGTCTGAAATAAAGAAATTAACAAATAGCCTTTTCCCCTAAGACTTCAGTTGCCTTGGAAAAACCTTTTCCATGTCCTCTTAAAAGTAAATCAAGCTTGAGAAATCTGTGCTCTTCTGTATAAATTAGCAGGCTATCCCACAATATTGAAATGAATTGATGCCAAAAGAGGTCAGAAGTTGTCTCTCTGTATTGTAGTGACAGTCCAATAATTTCTTAGAAAAGCACCAAAGTGCAGCGTCTTTCGACTGTTATAGATAGGGCAGAAATTGAGAAAGTCACAGTTGCTTTGTGCAGAGAGCCAGAATTATCCCTTTTATCATCCCTCAAAGTCAAAGGCTGTTTAATCTACACTGACTGAAATTGGCCCAACATATTAAAAACTGCAACATATTAAAAATGTAAAACATTCCTGAAAGCAGAACCATACAAAAGGAATATGTTTTTTTAACTTCCCTGGATCTGATACCTTACTTTTATTGCTCTTCTGGATGGTTTCTGATTGCACTTATGCAATGAAACTCTCTGGAGTTGTCTCTGCTTAGTACAGATCATACTGAGATCGGAAACAGTGTCTTGTCAGGAAAGTGGGGAGATAGGCTGGATAAGGAAGTTGCAGAGTAGGTGCATTGCTTGTAGAAAGAAGGTTCATATTGTCCTCAAGAATTAAAGTAAACTTCTGCATCTGTTGTACAGGCTATATGGCCATGTTCATGTAATCCTGTGATATCGTAATCAAGACAATAATCGCAACCAAGCTTCTTGATTGTTCACTGAGCTTGTGTGCTCACTTTCTCTCTTGTGATGATAATGGCTTGCCAAATTACACTTAGATTTGGAGACCTTCTTAAGTTTAAATACTTGGTCCTATGGCAAACTTGTCCTGGACTAAGTGAACTGACAGAGTCTATATCATTATTGGTATAACTGTGCATCAGCACCCTGTAGTCAATTCTGGTGGATGCATCTTTCCCCTTATTCCGTCTTTGTCAGGATCAAACACAGCTCTATGTGGGGAGCTCCCAAGCTCAGATCAGTGGCTTTGTCCTTAGTCTTTCCCTACTTGTTTGTGTGGAAGGCTCTGAGAATGCTTGGACAGTTGCCATCCTAGCCCCACCTGCCCTACTGCCAGAGCACTGTCTGTAGCTGTGGAAGGAGCAGGCTGCTGCCCAGTCTCTTGCCCAAAAACTGATCTGCTACTCTGCAATAAATCAGGTACTCTTAGAAGTGCTGTTCTGCTGTCAGCCGTGGCCAGAGGAGATGCACGGTACATCTGGGCAGGAAATAAGCCCCAACATGTGGTCTTCCCTTGCCATGGGCAGAAAGTACATGGCCTGCTTCTCCTGCATAACAGTTAGCCCTGTTGGAATAGCGTATTGGAAATATGCAGTTCCTAATTTTCTTGACTTTGCTAATTTAGTTTAAATCTTATATGCAATATGCTTTTAAAGATAATGTGGCTGTTTGCCCAGTGCAAACAAAATTATAAAAGGAATAGAAAAATGTTTTAAAAACGGCAGATACTGATTCTCTCTAGGTTGTTATTACTAGGTACTGCTCTTTCTCTGTATTCTTTCATATTTGCTGCTGCAGATTAGATTTATAAATACTCCCACTGTCTTTGATTGCAGCTAGATTGTTGTGTTGATTAGATGAATTTGGCAGGCTCACAGCAGTAAGCAAAGTACAAACTGAGCAATAAAATGGATAGCAACATTTAATTTAAAAGATGTTTTTTACTAAAATCAGTAAATTAAACTTACGAAACGTATGTGGATTTTGTGTTATTCGAACCATGTTGGCGGTGAGCAAATTAAAAATAATAATTTATTGTACATAACTAAAAGCAGTGCACAAAGATGATAGAGGTTTGGGGCTATTTGTAGGAAGAAATTGTTATTAATCTCAGATAACTAGTAAGGAAACTGAAACATACATAGAAGCATGAGCTACGTATTTTGGCCTCTCGATGAATCCAGTGTCAGAGAAAGACCATGATTCTTAAAAGTTTGTTTTTTCCCTTTTGTTTTTGACCCTAAGTTCAGTGCCCAATGAAGATGGTGGCAAAATCCTTAAGTATCTTTGTCATGTTCTGTTGCTATGAATATTTCTCAATTCTAGTTTATTTTATCTTAAGGGTTTTTTGATAGTAGATTTGTTGCTCTTATTAGAGCTAAGGGGTCAAATTATGTTCTCAGAGTAATACTGATGATAGTCCAGTGAACTTCCTTTGAATCAGCTCTTCCATTTCCAAAATTAGAACACTGTTTGTATTGCAAGAATGAAGATTCTCCTGTGGTTAGTTCCTTTGTCATTCAAAGCATGAGGTGTTTCACACCAACTGGCATGAGAATTAGGTTTTGTGCATATATTAAAAGCTATAGATTGCTCATCTGTTCATCCTGGTTTTGGAAGGGTTTAGGGAATTGCTGATGTTCTCAAACACATTTAACAGTTGTCAATTTAACAGTTTGCACGCAAGACTTTTGATCTTGGAAGGGATGCGCTGATACTCATCAAGTCTATGATTCAGTCTCCAATAGCACTCTTTCACTGGAAAAGGCACTCTAAAATATTCAGGACCAATTCTTTTAATGTGATACTGGGTTTTTGTTTCTGACAAACCCCTAGTGACAAGCTGATAAAAAAACAAACGTAAGACAAATACCATAACATGAAGAAAGTTCTGCGAATGCAAAAATTGCTTCTATTTGACATCAAAACTGATTGCACAAACTGGTAAGAGTAAGAGAAGGGACAGAATGTCAGTCTTGCTGAGGCATTATCTGATAATATTCTGATAAGTTTGCTTTATTTCCTTCTACATGTTGATTCTGTGTACCCTCTGTGGCCCCAAAACTTAAGAAGTGAAAGGGTAGTTGATTATATTTCTGTTACATCTTGCCTCCCATTTAAGATCTTGTAAGGCCAAACAACATTTTGAATATAGGTAATGTTGTCTCAAAAGCAACAATTTCGTCAAGTTTGAAATATCTTACAAACAACTGTTGAAAATACTGAAATGTATGACTGTTAATGTGAACAGAAGTTGTAAAATTGTATCAAACCTCAAACATTTGTGCAGCAGCTTCCGTCTGGTCTAGATATTAACTGATCTAGTGTGGGTGAAGTGGGAGCTTCCAGATCTGTAAATCTCTTTATCTGTCAATGGAGATTCAGCTTTTATCAGATTCGTGTAATTGGGGATTTGACAGATAGCATGCATCAGCTGATTGGTTGAATTTATTTTGTAGCATCTTCCACTTTGACAGTAGGCTTGCACAGTGCAAGTTTCGGCCGACTGAAAAGCCTGAACTTCTGAGGTTATGGTGAGGTTGAGTGCTCTTCATCCTGTCACTGCCTTAAGCAGAAGTTCAGCAGTTAGCTTCAACAAGGCCAAGGACAAGCCTCCAATATCAAAACATAGAATTTCAAGCTATTGATACCACAGCTGTTAGGAGCATTAATTTCAAATGGGAAAAGTATTTTCTGATCAGTAACCGGAACTTTTATTCTATAGGAATGTCCAGTTAGTTCTCAGATGTTTAATGATTAAGTGCACTTGTGGTAACCTGGAATGTAAGTGAAAGGTACACTTCTTGGAGTGTGAGCCAAAGCCTGTTAAAATAAATGGAAATGCTCCTGTTTATACAAGTGAACTTTGGATCAGAGCCTGAACAATCACTTGAGAAGCAATTTACTACCTGGATTTTTCTCTGTATACTGACAAGACTGTTAAGAATGCAGAGTGTAGCGTGCTCAGCTGGCTACCTGACTATATTGAAGGGATGCTTAAAGCATTGCAGTTTTGTGTTTACAGCCTGTTATTTTAAGTCGTATGTTAAGCATAAATAGAATAACAGAATAACTTTGTCTTTTTTGTGGGCAACAGAGAATACTTTCATCGTTTAAAATACCATCTCATTGAATTAGTGATCACCGTAAGTTAGCACTGTTTTCTGAGCTGATTCTTAATTACAAAGGCATTAATTTTGAATTACAAAGGCACATTTTTGAATCACTGTTAAATATTGCACTTTATCAATCATGAGTGTTTAGATAAAAATGTTATAACTAGCACTTCAGAAGTGTATCATTTAGCTTGTTTTCTGTGATACATTTGTATAACCTTTAACTCTTACACTCATGGAGTAGCACCTCTTCCGTGAGTACATGCAAAGTTTTACTATACTCCAGCCAACCTGAGTTTTTAAGATTCCTTTAAGAATTCCTCTTAACTGTAAAGAGATTCTTTACATTTGCACATGTAGAATCTGAAGACTGAGGTCTTAGTTTTATTATATCATTGGCTCAATTATCAGAATGGTTCCATATAGATCCGTGGGGAAGTCAACTCTGAGAAAGGAATTCACAGTTTGATCCTCAAAATTCACCTCCTTTATCCCAATCAAAAATTTGTAGACAAAGCTTGTGACCTGGGCAGCTTGAACACGCATCATGTATTGTGTTTTCTGCTTTTCTAGTCTTTCAGTAAAGCTTATTGTTGAATGCATTATGCTGGAGATCAAGATGATTCCATGCTTGGGATTGTCAGGACATCTTATCCAAAGAGCTGGAATCCCATCAAATATTTGGAACTTTTACAGGCGAAGATATCTCTGAAGCGTTTCTCAGTGCTTTATTTAGCTATTATGGGACTTCCACCAAAACTTAATCATATATAAGGGGATTCTCATGATAATTTAAAAGACTATATTGATGTTTAACTCAAAGAACTTAACAAAATGCTTCTCAGATATGTTGAGGGGAAAGTTGCTATTGACTTCAGTGGAAAACTTTGAGAACTGAAAGTGTTTTGTGCTGGGGGAATAATTATTTATTATTTAGGACTATGCAAACAAAACAAATCACTTTTAGCCTTTTCTTGAAATCATCTAACTAATTTGCATTGATGTCAGGACAGCATACTTCAAAGGTTGATGCCTGTGAAAAGTCCCAAGGACGCATACCTTGTGACTACTACATATTGCTAGGGGCCATTTCAATTGTTCCCATTGTGATGTGGGAGTCTTCTACTTCATTTCTTTTTTAACTGTTGATCTCCAAAGACTGTTGTTTGCATCTGTTTATTAAATTGCAAACTCGGCTGTGAAAATGGTTTTTATGGTGTTGTTTTATTACGATCCCGCTTAGAATTGGAGCAGAGCACAAACATGATAAATATTTTTCTTTGTGGAGGCACACATTGTTGGAGGGCCATTGAAATAACATGAAACTGGAATTGTTTGTTTACAGGATCAGATTCATTCATTACTTTGGTGAGGAGCTGTGAAATGTAAATCTCACATTCCACTGGACAATAACAGCACCAGCTTGAACTCATTTAGAGGTGTGATATTCCATTCAAAAGACGGCTGTTAATTTTATTGACCAAATTTTGCAATTGGGGTAGCATTGATATTCAGGAATGCTCCTGAATTGCTTTGCTTCTATAACTATTTCGATTAGCTTTAGGAAGGAGAAGAGGTCCAAATTCTATCTAAGAATATTTCTATTTTGAAGAAAAGAAAAAAAAAAGAGAGAGAAAGGTTGTTATCCTGTTATTCTCTGTTAGCATTGCTTCATGTTTTCCCATCTTTCTCATGAATTGTGAGAGTATGTGCAGAGAAATAACAAATGGATCTAAACGTATTCTTTAGAGCCACTGATCATGTTCTTACTTCAGTTTTCAGTTGTGTGTGTTTGAAGCGAGTACATTCTAATTGTTTTATCAAAGTTTTGATGAATTAGAGCTGGGATTCAGAAGTGGTGTCTGGACTTCGTAAATTAACAGTTTAAACCATTTGAAGTAATCTTTAAGAAAGATTTTAATTTGGTGACTGAAAGCTCAAGTGAACTTCTGCTTTAAGGAACATTAAGAAATTAACTAAATTATTCAGGCAAGAACATTTGAAGCCTAACCTGGTTTATAAAATGCGTGAGTAAGATTAACAGCAACCAAAAACTAGAGACTGACCTTATTAAAAATTGCTACAGATTTCAGCTCAGTGAGAGTAAAGGCACATTATGAAGGTACTGGATATTTAGCGAGTGGCTGTTCAACACTGTTACAAAATGGCTGGGGTTATTCCTTTTGTTTTTTAATTTGGCACCCCCCAAAATTGGTGTCCCAAGTTTCACGTTAGATAATAACAAGGACTCCTCTGTTGCTTACATTATATGTTGCCACTTCAAAGTATTTTGCTTCATGAAGAAAGAAAATCAGCATTGTTTTATCCCCAGACCTGCAGGCAGATCTTGGATTCATTTTGTGAACGCTGAATTTTCTTTCCTCTGTTTTGTTACTATGTGTGATACGCTGCTGTTTTGATGTGATATTAATACAAGCAAAGTAAAGTCAAAGAAAAGCTATCAAATGCTACTGCCCAAGTAGCCAACAACAGCCTGTGCTTGTCAAGGAATTTGACACAGGGCTGGCCTTGATGTATTCCAGATAATGTCTTAAAGAGAAACATTAATAAGCTGGATACTTTATTATTTGTAGGGAATGACTTCAACTGAATCTACCTTGTATGTGGATCCTTATAGTTAACTTTCTTGTTTCTTGAGAAAGAAATAATATTTTCTAAGGTATTCTCAGGGAAGAACTGCACTTTTTTTTGTTACCAAACAGTGTCATAAAAATATCAGTGATGTCACAAAAGCTCTGTCATGAGGACATTTTATTGTGGATGAATTGTAAGAACCATCTGGATACTATTCTAATGATTCACAGGCCTCTGCATAGATGGTACAGATGCTTCTTTTGTTGTTGGTGTGATCTTGTAAATAGTTAAAATATTTACCAAGGCACCTCTGAGCTGAAGCTATACCATTTTATTATTTATACCTTTTCAGAGGGACAAAAATGGAGGTGTCCACTAAATGTGATGGATTAGGCTTATAAACAGCCATTATTGCCATCAAACCTCACATGTCAGCTCCCCCTTTTGTGTCTGTGCATTTCTAAGCTAACCAGTGATCCATGCATAAGATAGAAGGTTAAGAATGTGCAGAGAGAAAGGGGGCTGACTCCAAGCAAGATGTATCTTCTGCTGATTAGAAATACAGCTGTAGAAAGGGGAGAGAAAAGAGTTTTTGCAACATGACACTCCCCTTTTCATTTCACACAACTCACTGTTTAGAACCTGCAAATCACTAACTAGCAGAGTCACTTTGCTGTTTCATGTAACTTAGTGCAGCTGCCTTTTGTTTTCCCAAGATAAAAATCAGGAAATGCAAAAAATTAAACAGGACCAGGGAAGAGGAATAGCAGAGGGAATGAGAGGAAAAAGGTTGAGCAAGTGACTTCACAACTTGTTGACAGAGCAAAGTGCCTTTTCGTTATAATTAAGTATGCTTTAAAAGCTAGACAGTAGGGAAAGCTGAGTTTATTCAGTATAATCCTTGTCAGTACCTTAAACTGGAAGTTGTTCTTCCTCCTGAAATCCATGCAAAGAGATATTTTTTTCTAAAAGTAATAAAATATCTTTTTAAAATATTTCCCTTCTCAGTGAAAATGTAGAGCTCCTCACCGAAGCTTTTCCACTTGATATCGCTTGATATTTTTGCCCCTAAAAAAAAAAAAAAGCATTTAAAACCTTACAAATATGAATCCTTTTAGACTTCAAATAAATGAAGACGGATTGTTTCTCGATTTTTTTTTTAATTTTTTTTTTAGTGTGACTCTGAAAAGTAATGTGCTGTAGCCCAGTTGTTTTATTTCATGTTATTGTTTCAATAAGAGCAAAATGAAGTTGTTTAAGATTAATATGGCAGTGTGTAACTGCTGAAAAAGGAAAGCTGATTTAAAAAACCACTTTTGATGTTTCACAGGATTTACCTAAGTGCAATGGTGATTTAGTTAGGTTTGTTTTTATATCACTGCATAGCTAATTTCTTTATTGTCTTAACCAGAAACTGTTTGTTGTAAAGGATTAGACTGACTTAATGCACAACTGAAAACCATCAACTTGCATACTCATGGGCTGCAGGGGAGGGGAAAAAAAAAAAAGCCTAGAAAATGTTTGTCTTTTTTCTAATACCTTGTTTGAGAACTTCAAAGTCAACACCACTGTTAGAGCAGCTAAGAACTTGAACTGTGAGTTAACCAAACTATCCTTTAAAAGTAAGCGGTGAAGTTATGCTTCAATCATAAAATCACATGGAGTGGTATTTTCCGACACTAAATCGTGGGTTTGCTTTAATTTATAAAATGCTAACAATGGCCAGTCTAGTAATCGGATGCATTAGTATGCTGGTGCACTGACCATCCCGTCTCTATAAGTACTGTGATCTGAATTGCACAACCAGTGTGGCAAAGGTCCAGGATTCTGTTGCCACTCCCACTGGGAAAGCAAAAAACAGGCCTCTGTGCAATTTATGTCTGCAGTTGGTTCGGTGTATACATTGAAAAAATCTCATCAAGAGAATGGTATTCGGGCTCATTTTGATCAAATGTCATCTGTATCAGAAGCATTAAGAATGCTTAAAAAAGAGGGAAGAAAGGGGAAGAAAAAAAAGACTTTTGTAAAACTTACCTTCACGTTGGTGTAGATGTAAAAAGGCAGATGCTTTTGCATGAAATAATCCAGGTCTACTTTCCTGTGTTGCTGTTACCTAGCAATGCAAAAAAAAACCCCTCTCTCCCACAAGAGAAAAATAACAGTAAAATGACAAATGCCCAATAAACTTGTGTCTAAAGTAAAGGAATATTCCCATCTGTGACCTTGCAGCTCATGCTAACTTCTGTGTACTTTAACTGTCTGAAATTAGCACTTGGGAACGTGAAATGAAATTTCTCAGAGCAGCAACTGTGAGAAAAAATTCATGTCCCAATTAGTCTTAATTCATGTTTTTATTTTTCTGGGAGTTCTCCTTCATAGCCTGATAGCCAAACAGGCATGGAAGGCAAATGATTTGTCCTCTGATTCAGATTTTACTTTAGGATACAGTCAAATTGCAAGAATCACAACTATGTTGCTTAATACCGTATTGCTAGTAAAGCTTTAACTTTCCTCTGAACTCATTCCTGTTCTGCAAAACATTCAAAGATGTTCTTGAATACCCTTCAGAAGGCCCCAGTCTTGTGACAGAATACCTGCAGCAGCTCCATGTGGATTGACTGCTGCTCAAATCAGTGGTGGGATGTGGAAATGCTTTCTGCGCTTAGCTACATAGCGTCCTGAAGGGTTACTGAATTTTTTTGATCGTTTTTTGTTTCAAGGAATTAAGGGAGATGCTTCTGTGTGTGATGTGTTTTTATTAACATCTCCTAATGTCCAGACAGTTCAGTTATAAGTAGAAAGCAAAGTACAAGGCAAAAATGTAGGCATGTGCATTCTTGTAGTATTTTCATATTTTATTGCGTTTTCCATATGTGGTTCCTTTTTGTCAGGCAAAAGGCAGACATTGCTGCTCTAATTCGTAGCTCAACTCTTTGCTTGGAAAGCATTAAAACACCACTGTCCTTTTTACAGCCTACGGAGCAAATGTTGGGTTATTCAGTGTTTTAGACCTCCGGTTAGCTGGGCAGAAACTGGAATTCTTGTTGGTTATGATTCAGTGATCATACAGGCCAAGCATATGTTTATCTGAAAAGAGAATTTTCATATATTTCTCAGCCCCAACACTGCTACTGTTGCATTGCAGTTGTATTGAAGGGGAAGAGGAAAGGGGCTTTTAAAAAAGAATCCCAGATCGCAGACTTTCCTGTAAGCTTGTAGGTACCAGTGACTAATATCTCATGCAGACAAAAGCTAGTTAAAACTGACTTGATAAGCATTCTTCGGCAGTGACTCATCTTCCCTAACAATGATGGAAATGTAGCTCCTGTTTATGAGATAGCTGAAGTGCAAATAGTAGTGTCCATGAAGCTGAGGTTAATTACAGGAAGGACTTTCATGGTAATTGCTAATAAACAACACTTGTCTTCCTTTGAATCTGTATTATCCTCTGCAAGAGGAAGCCAGCTTCAGCAATTTGAATAGAATTTTTGAACATTTGCTCAGGAGGTAGGCAGTCAGAGGCAGGAGCGAATAGTAAAAGTCAGCCATAAAAGAGCAGGGAGCTGACCACAGCTGACATTTTCTCCCATATAAAATGTAGAATTCTGAACAGGTTCCTGAATTCCCACAGATCATCACTATCTCAGCATGTAATGTGCTGTGACCAAAAAGAAGCAACTGCCTGCATGCATTCAGAGATTACAGCTGAAAAGTAGTCAGGCTGGCAGTGAGCATGTCAGCAAAGAAGCACAAAAATATTCTTATAAGGGCTTCTGCTTCTCAGGAATTTCTAGAAAGCTGATTTCAACTTTAAAGCGTGTTGCATGAGGGACTAAGATGCAAAATGCACACACACAAGTGAAATCTTAAGCTTGGAAATATACTGCTAGTATTATTTTGAACTGAAAAGAAAGTGACTATGGAATTATTTTCTAAGTAATATGATTGTGATGTTCATTTCATATAAGAACTTAAAATGAAACTCTCCCCCCTTGTGTGTCAGTACTTCCTAAATTCCTGCATATCTGCTCTCCCATCTGCTGCTTTTGCAAGAAATGCCCCCAAAGATCTGTGCAGGGAAGGTGCAGAAGGTGACAAGGTCTTAGTCTGTGCTCTTTACAATACCACATAAGTATCTTTATCTTATCTATATTTGTTAAATCAATTAAAAGAACATATGGAAGTTAATCCCTGGCTGACTTACTTTTGTACTGGGACACGGAATGTGCGCATGGGATTTCTTATCGGTGCAGAAAACACAAAGTAGCTTTTTTGTAAATGTCAGCGGATCAGATTTGTGGCTGTGTGGAAAACAAGTCTCCATTCTCTTCGATAAAATTATTCAACATTTATTTTAAGTGATTAATGGTTGAAATTCCTTTTTACTACATGTTGTGCAACGGTAAAACAAAAATAATATGTGGGCTTTTGGGGGATGAAGAATTTGACCAACTCATTGGAAGAGCTGCTGGAACTGATTTGCGTGTTATAGTCACAAAAAAACCCATGTAGATTCAGTGGTCCCAAAATCTATCTGACAGTTCTTATTTCTAATCAGTCTGTGTGTAGCAGCGTTTTATTCATAGTTTGAAGATTCAGATCATTTTTGTTTAGGGGGATTGAAATCTGCATCTTTTATCTCCAAGGGGTTCTCTTGAGCTGCAGATGAAGGACCCGGGATAGAAATATGGGACCCTCTTCTATTTCATCAGCATAAGCATTTTTTTGAGCAGGCTCACAAATCAGCAAGAACGGGAGCTATTTACCACAACCAGATAATTGGGGCATTCTCAGGAAGTGGGAGATTTGAGCATGTGTTCTCCCAGGGAGAAGGGGATAAAATGTGAGGAAAGATAATGACTTTCTTCTTCACATCATTGTCAATGTAGTTTGACATGTCCCTGGATTTCTTTAGAAGTATCTTAAAACGTTTTGCTTGGTCTCAAACAATATGTCATTTGTACCAATATTTCAGGTTGAGTTTACTATATCCTCTAGGCGTTTTTTGTGGCCTGCGTGTTTGTAATGATGATCAAGTAATAAGAAGGGAGTTTTAAGAAAGTATCAGGCTATACAAAGGACCTCTGTCAGTAGATGATGGGGTCAGTGTGCTTGAAGTCTAGTTTATTCCTAAAATACATTTGTGGACAAAAGTTTAACATGTAAATGTGTGTATGACGGGTTGTGGTAATTGGTGGTGAAAACCAGGGCTGTATTTGCAACCAAGTAGGCACAATGAAGTATTATGGAGTATTATGTGGATGGGTGTGCAGTGGAATAGAGAAAAAAGAGCTTAACTTTACCTACACTAGTTTTAAGAAATGTTTGAGGTGTTGGATGTTGCCCTCCTCAGGAGTTCAGGGTGCCCATAGGGGTGCTCACCAAGGAGATCAGACATGAATGGGAAGCAGAGAGAGATAAGAAGGCCTCCTTCCTGCCCTTGCTCTGCCTGCCCCTCCTGGGCCTGCTCTGTGGGCTCCCCTTTTCATGGGACTTGCAGCTTCCAGCACATCCGTGCAGAGCTGTATTCTTATCAGGGTGTGGAGCTTAATTACTCCTCTAATTATAAACTGCTTTCCATCAATCTCTTCATTTTTAAATTTTCATTTCTTTAAAATTGTTTGGACAAGCAGCTTCAGATGTATCTGTGAACTTAGTGAAGGTATCCTTCACACTGAACAGTGAGAACACACTGTACCCTTGATTACATCAGATTTTGTTGTTTGGGAATGATCTAAGCAATAAATCTAGTTGTTTAGGAGCGACCGTAGAATTGGCCAGTAATATGTGAAATTTTGGCTTCCCATATTTCAAGATGTTCTGCCTAAATACACAGTTGTGCAGAGCTGCAGTTCTATGAAAAGCCAAGAAACAGGGTCATGAATAATATGCATATATTTGTTTTTACTGTAGCCTCCTTAATGGTGCTGTATTTCTAATATGTTGTTAGGTTTTTAAAATGAAAACTAAATTTTCATTACATTTGTCTTAAATTGATAAACTAGTTCCTTACATATTAATATATAAATATATTATTAAATATATTATTATAAACTAGTTCTTCCTCCATAGAAATAACATGGACTGCATAAAGTTCTGGAAAGCCATCCACCTTTCTACAAAGATTGGTTTTACTGAAGTCTGATAGGGAAGCAGGTGCTTACGGATTGTCTTGTATCTTTGTGATGTCCATGTTCTGTGCGGGAAGTTTCAATGGAGTTTGATTTCCTGAAATAGTTATATAATCATCTTGTTAACAGGATTTATTTGAGATAAATGGAGAGTAGGCAGAAGAGAGGTCTAATTAATAGTGACCAGGGAGGAGAAGCTGCAATTTGCCTTAGCCTGCACCGCATACCAGACTTGACTCTCACGGCCAGGTTGGAACTCCAGGAGACAGAGAACCTGGTACATAGAAATGATGCAACTGAAACTTTTCAGAAGTTTTTGTTTTGCTATTCTTTTCTCCCTCCTTCTAAATTGCATTTGAAAAATCAGACTTTCTCAGATCTGAAATCTAGACAGAATCTGAATGTAAAATTTCACTGTGTATTTTTACAGAGTAAATACAGAACTGTCCACTCTAATAATACAAACCCCTGTTTGTAATCTCTTATCAGTTGAATAAATTATTTGGCACTTGAATAAAGCAGTGGTAGTGCCAAAATTAGCTATCATTTCAACGGAAAACTTGTTGCTAAAAATTAGTATATCATGTTTTGGAATAGGTTGCCTGGAGAAGCTGCAGATGCTCCATCCCTGAAAGCATTCAAGGCCAGGTTGGATGAGATCCTGGGCAGCCTGATCTAGTGGTTGGAAACCCTGCCATAGCCGGGGAGTTGGAGCTAATTGGTCCTTACAGTCCACTCCAACCTAAGCCAGTCTATGATTCTATGATATGGCTGTCAAATAAACTGATGGAGGAACTGCTATTCCAGGGAATTTTCTAGGTTACTTTCAGCCTAAAGTCTATATTTTTCTGTATATATGAACTCTAATAACTGTAAATGGTGATGCACAATGGACAGGAAAATATGGCAATAAATCAAAATACATGAAAAAGACCTGGGAATACCCCGATCCCACTGGTTCCATAGTTGGGAGCTGTCTGGAAAATAGGTTAGAACTCGGTATGAATTGGAATTATTCAGTGAACAAGGAAATTTGTAATTTAAATATGTAAATTGGGGAAGCTAGAACAAAATAGCTTTAATCCCTGAAATATCAATTTTACTCGGTAAAAAAATCTGTGGTTTTATTAAAATTATTATTTTTATGAAATCTTTTATCCATTGTACATTTTAAGGAAAGGACATTCTAATGTAAGAGAAAACTGCGAACCATCCTTTGGGAACCCTTCCAAATGTTAAGATGACTGTGAGAGCTGGATAAATTACCAGTGCTTTAGTTTCCCTTTCCGACATTGCATTCTTGTGGTCTTCAAGCCAAAAGAGTACTTTTTTGTTCAGACAGTGCCTAAAGTTATGGGATATTCCTTGTTCTATGCAGTGTAAATTACAAGCAACAAAAAAATGAAACTGCTCTTCAGTTTCATGTGCTCAAAAAAAGTTTTTAGGACAGCAGAATTGGAGGTGCAATGGGAATTTCCTCAATTTCAGTCCTGAGCTTCGTTGCTTTGGCTGATAACCCTGACGCAAATGACATTACGAACCAAACCTTGATACAATGAGAGTGCTAGGCAGGTGTTCTGTAATTGTGCGGAGTTTGAGTAAAGGGCAACCAGGCACCCTTTGTTCTGTAGTTTTTCACGTATGCGTGATCGATCTCTAATCAAATGATTTTTTTCCTTGTTTCTCCCCAGAACTTTGTGAGCTTTGTTTCTCTTTTTAAAAAAGACAAGTGACATTTTGTTCAGTTAGTCAACAGCTTCATTGTGTTATGAGATGTTAAGAATTCATATATTTAAACCTAAAAACACGGTTTTTATTTCTGATCTGAAGTGAAGTTAGTATTAGCCATTCAGTAATACTTTAAAAACATTTGTCTTTGATTATTTGGAGGTATGTGGTTTTCTTGAGGTCTCTGAGAGATACAAGGTCGCATCTAAATATTTCTTATGAGTTTCTAGACATTTTTATTTTAAGATCGCCCTTTGCTATTCTGCACAATACTATTTGCTTAGTCCAAGACAGGCTTGCTCTTCAGGTGCAGCTTTTCTGTGCTTCTTTACAAAAGAGAAATGGCTCCATCCGCATTTGGTTTTGTTGGCCTTTTTTTGAGCGGTTTAACGGACAACTGGTTTGCTTTATTTATCTGACAGGGTTTCTTCGTATTGTTTCAGGTTATCAGCACTCTTGTAGATCATATTACAGCTTGTGCTAGGATTTGACCCTCACTGAGGTTCACGTTAAATCAGATCCTTATCATTAACGCAGTGATAAATAGAGATGCTTTGGAAACTGTATACAGATTATTTATTTAGTGCCTCTCTGTATCATGTTTTATACAACCAAGGATCAATGTCAGACCTTTATGGATATAGCTTAGGTTGCATTCAGTAACTACAACCTAAAGCCCTTTAAATAATGTTAACTTAATAGCTGACGTTTTTATGAATTAAGTCTGTAAGGGGAGGAGTGTAATATTGCTCTACAGTGAGGAAGATTTTTATTTTTAGTTTCATCCCAAGCCTAGAGGGATGTTTTTAGTTTAACAACTGCCTCTGAAGTTTCCACTTTAAAAAATAAATAAAAAGGTAGACAAAAGCTTTTAAGAAAGAAATGGAGTGCTCTACCACAGGGTGACCCTGGGTTATTGCTTTTGTAATGATACTTTTGGGGAACTTCTAAAGAACTTTGTGTTACAAGATCTCTCATTTCTCATTATTTCCCCTTGTAAGATAGGCTAGTCTTCTTATGACACAAGAAAATGTCTGTATTTTTTAGATAAATTTAGGAGCGCATCATTCTGCAAGGTGGCAGATTTGTAGTCTGTGTATTTCTATTATCTGGTGTATTTGCATTAATATCTGAAATCTTCTTAGCAGATAGCATGTAAACCTGAGAATTCAGAAGTCAAGTTTTTCAATCAGAATTACCAAAAGTCTATTCACTATGTAGCATGTAAATTTTACCATGCTAGGTAAATGAAGTAAGTCATTTCATAAGCTTTTACCGTGTTACAGATCATTTTCTTAGAAGGTTTTCTTAGGTAACAGCCCACTCAAAGTAAATAATACAAACATCTATCCAACTTTTCACTTAAATGAAAAGTTGATTTTGGTATACCTACATAACCATCTTGTGATCAGCATACTGTACTGAAGACCATCATGACACCAATCTCCCACATAGCTCTACCTAACCTAATGCCTGTCGTGCGTCCCAAGGGCAGCTGCTTCCTGGATGCCTCTGGCAGCTTTGAGTCTGCTCCTGCAGGCAGTCACTGTCCCTCTGCGTATGAGCTCTAATGTACCAGGCAGAACATTTCATAGCTGCTACAGGTACAAGCTGTTAAAGAAGCTATGAGTTTTCAGAGGAACTTCTAGCTAGCTCTTGTTGATATGATGGAAGACTCTGTATATAGGTTACTCTGAAAGTAATGCCTCCTATTTATTTCCATGCAAACTATAACACGTTTGAAGAGTACAATAACACTATTTGATAGACCAAATTCTTAGCTACAAAATACTATTTTTCAGTATAGTCACCACCGTTAGTTATGTATTTTCACCAGTGACGACTGAGAGCTTGCATGCCATCCTTGTAACAACCTGCATGGCTGTCTGGAACATGGCTTGTCTTTCACATTGCTTTCACCAGGGCTGAAACACACCACCCACAGCCTCATTGTGTTCACATCCACTGTTTTGTCTCCATAAATGTTCAGCAAGCGTCAGTGAATATCAGTGGGTACCATTTTTTCCATGCAGACAAATTCATTGATGCACTTTTGCTTCATCTGCACTTCCATGTCAGACGCCATTTGGTCAGACTGCCCCCCTGCTGCCATCTGTCACATGGCAACAAAATGTAATGGAATTTTGGTAGGAAGGTTCAACCTCAACTGCTATACCACCAACATCCACCTCTGACATTGTGGGCCAGCACAATAACATAGGAGGTATTACTTTTGGGAATCCCTTATCGGTTAATGTAGTCTCTGGAGGGCTCACGTTTTGCTTCAGTTATGTTTCCATCATCATTATAGCCATTCAGATACTCGGAGTTTAGTTGGTATACTTTAATATTCTTAGAAAAGAAAACTGGAGGTACATGATTGAAGCACCTCTCTTTAAACGGAATAGGATCCTATTCAGCAAAGTGTTAATTACACCATGCTTTGAAGTTATTATTCCTGATCTTGTCATTTGTCTGTAAGTCATCTGAAAGAAACAGGTATCGTTATGGTTGGTTGTTTTCATACTGTAAACTGCCTTTGCTTGTTTGTGAACTGGCTTATTCGCTGTATAAAAATCTTTTGAAATTACTACTTTATTCACTCCCCCATTATTTGAACTATTATAATCAATTAACAATTTATTTGCTGCAGTAATTTTTTTATTAGACTGAAGGGTTTTTTAGGTGGGGGAAGAGAGACATGTTTTTCCAGCAGAAGAACTTCTCTTTAGAACTTCTGTGCTCAAAAGTGCCCTTTGTCTCTTCCCATCTATATTAGCTCTTCTAATAAAAGGTATTAATTATTTCTCTGTATTCCACCTTGCTTCTATCCTTGAATATTATGGTTAAAATAACACTGCTGATCTTACTTACAGTCATAAGTAGATTTATGTTATGTTATTTATCTTCATAAGTCTCCACATAATGCTGAGAATTACCCCGGTGCTTGATAATCCAAATTTCTGTCTTGTAAAAATGTCACTTCCAGTGAACGTTTAGCTCACTGTTAGTAAAGCATATAGCTGTGTGAAGTGCACATGCCTGTCTCTGCTGCCCACACAGTAATGCCAGGTATGAAAGGGCTTTAGATGGATATTTAACTGTATTAACTGTAGTTGTTAATATGTCAGCTGGACTTAATGGATCTTGACACATACTAAGTTAAAGATAACTGAGTGCAACAGATGGATAATAAAGCAGTCTAAAAACCTAACCCCAGATTTTCACAGTAAAGGCTGAACTTGCTGTAACGTATGGTTTTCCTATTACATCTCATTATTAGATAAAATGTTATTGTTTGCACAAGTACCTCAGAGATGTGAAGGAGCAAATATAGAAGATACGGACTATTTAAAAATGAAATATAAGGTATAAAATCAGACAAGGACCATCTGAACATCTTGGTTTTAAGTATACTCATTGTGAATATTTGAGAAAGATGACCTTGCACGAAAAGTTTATTATAATATCTTAATTCAACCCTTACTTAGTGAAATGAGGGAGCATCCTCAAATTTTCTTATGGTCAATCAACAGTAACTGTGAAACTGCTAAAATATTAAGAAGTGGGAGGTGTAATTCCAATATGGAGTATAGATCTGTCAATAATTTAAGGTGAAAGATGTATAGTTGAGTTTTAAATCCCATTTTAAGGCAGATGATGTTATTTAAATCTGGATACAAGGGGAAAAGTAAGAACTTCCCTAGAATGATGGTTACTGATATTCTCTCAGTGCAGTAAGTGATAGCTCTAACTTGCATCCCCCCCCCCACATGAGAACATCAGTATTGCTCTGTTGACCTGGAACTGAAACACCCCACAATCTCCATTTAAAAGAAAACTTGTAAAAAGTAAAACAGAAAAACAAAAGTTTAAGTTCACATCAAGCATGCCACGTAGCATGTTATTTACATTGCAGTGTTAACTGTCGAGTTGCTTCACGAAGCCATCTTATGGCCACTCATGATTTGGAACCTGTGGTTAGGTGCCAGAAAACCATGTTTTATGAGAATTAGGGATGTGAAAGTGGCTGCCAACAGCAAGGTAATTGCACGGTATCCTGAGCGCTGCCCATGACATCAAAACTGTTGATGAGCTCCAAGAAGATCGTATCTGCCTAAAACCCAGCCTCTCGGTCCCTCTCAGGCTGGGATTTTCACAGGGCTGAGCGCCCAGTTGGTATTGACAAGCTTAGACTGTGTTCTCCATTTGTGTAAGGAACTATGATGTAGTGGCCTGTGAAGCTCTAAAGCACTTTGTCACCTTTCCAAATGTCAGAATACAGATAACTGCTTCATCCAGATTCAGTCAACAGAGTCAGGAGGAGATGAAATGAGCACCACAAGCCCTGAACATAGCTGGGAAATGGAGATGCACTGAGTATTGGAAGCTCAGCTCAAGACAGAGGCCAATTGACGTGGTTTGCAACTGCTGAGCAGCACCAGCCTGAATAAAACCTTTGAATCTGTTCTTCTTTCTGCTGACATTGTTACTTACTTGGAATGTCAGTATAAAAGGATGATGCAGATTAAAGGTAATACGATATAGCGTGTATCGAGGGTGTTTGTTGAGGAGCCTGTAGAAATTTTAGAGTGCTTATCCAGTGTGCTAAATTAAACTCAGTATATTTCTGATCCTTTATCTTCTGTCTGACCACAGGCTTCAGAAGTAGGTGAATGAAATGCACAAACCCTCTTGCATCATGACGGTGGCATAATCTCCATATGGAAAAAGGGAAAATCTTTCCTAAACCCTAAAAGCCAGTTAGATTCTGCCTTGATGATAATCTGATGACCCAGATTTTACATTCTCAGTTTACACCATCTGAATTCCAAGCAGGTCTTTGGGCTTTATGTCACGCTTGGACATACTTACAGCATTGTGTCTGGGTTTCTAAAGATGCTAAAGATAGCATCTCTGGTATGTGTTCTGTTTCCTAGTCTTTAATGTAATCTCTTCTGTAAGAGGGCTCTGTAAATCCAGCTTCCCAAAGTAGCTAGAACTGAATCCTAGGTGTGACATTCCCATACAATTCACACATGTGCAGTATTTTTCTCCAAAGCATCAACTGTGAGCATACACTTTTATGGTTTTGGCTTGAGATTTTTTCCTAGTTTTTTTTTTCTTTTTTTTTTCTTTTCTTTTTTTTTTTTTAATTTACTGCTATTTCTTTCACTCTAAAAGTGGTTCCAGTATAGACTCTTCCACCTGATCACCAGCCCAGAAAAACCAATCATTAAGGTGAAAATTTCAGCAGGGCTCTGCTCAGAGTCATAGCAATTTTTAACCTGGTGACCTTAACTAATTTTAGACTGAGCCTAAGAAAAAATGATAGCGGATGAAGACAACATCAGAATTTAATTTTACAGCTCTTTGAGTAGACACAGAGAATCTCTATAAACCTGCAAGTGGTTTTCCTTCTCATAATCCTATCAGTGCCTTTCTTTGTGTTCAATTTAGAAACAAAAAATGTGGGAATCTCACCTCTTTTCTGTAAACATTTCCAAATATGTGACCATGTTTTCCTTTTTCTACCTTTATTGCTTTAAAAATAACAACAACAACAAAAAAGCTTCTAATAAACCCCAGCCTTCTTTGCTTGTAGAGAATCATTAAATAATTTCTATTATTATAAGAACTAGTGTGGGTGTGGGCTTAGTTGTTTATTTTAATAAAAACATACTGAGATTGAAACTTAAAATGCAACAGGATTTTCTGCCTGTTTTCTGAAAGTAAAAAATTTCAAATACGATGCTAAGTTCTTTGAAATGAAATGAGACCTATCAGAGTCTCATGTGTATGCATGTACTTCCTCTGCTCTACCCTGGGTTTGCAGGGTAAACACATTTGGGTCTCTGTTCTGAATCAAGCAGAGTAATTATTCAAAGGCAGGTCTTGAAAAGTATGTGATTATCCTGGATGGTTGTAGATATTACCAAGGTTGTTTCCATCTGACTGGGCTTGCGTGCTGAGCAATTTTTCTGGATGGCAATTTTGTTTGGTCTGAGCAAAAAAGTAGTTTCCATTTTTCATTTTTTCTCGGGGGGAAAAAAAAATTGGTTTCTCAAAGAAATTATCCAAAAATGAAACCTGGAAGTAATATCTCATTTTAAGGAAATATGGTTGTCTGCTTCAAAGTGGCTGCTATCAAGTCTCTTGTTCTACCAGGTATTCACGTACAGTGTTGCAAAATGGATTAGGTGCATTTTTGGGGAGTTAGATACTTCAGCCGTTCTCAGAAGAACAGTGTATGGAACTAACACCAAACCAATTAAATCATCGTTTTGATAATGATATCCACTTCAATAAGGGAAATTGTACTTTGTTTCATGTTTTCTAGGTTTTATATTCACCTTGTCCTGGCAAGTTTGGGCTAGTCTTGTATATCCCTTTCAGCAGGCTTAACAAATACAGAATCAATGTTCATGTTCTTTTTTTTTGAAGAAAAAATATTGCATAGATTAATAGTTCAATAGTATTATTTCAGTCTCCAAGGTTATAATCATGATTTGTAGATATCAACCATTTTTTCTTTATAATTCTTTATCTTCTTCTAAGATTTCATGTTCTCTGTTTCTTTTAATGCAGCCACCTATGAAATGCCTGGCAGTGAGAAAATAAGTGCTTAATGAGTGAAGAAACTATCATAGTTATCAGGAGAGGAAATTACAGCAAATGCAATAGGACAATCATTACTTTTATAAAATTCAGCATGAAATTGTTAATGTCTCTTGACAGTTTTTTAGTAATTAAGATTTCAGCTTGATTGTCTTTCCATTAATGATATGAT
Organism: Alectoris magna; assembly: GCA_030625065.1. Lineage (NCBI taxonomy): Eukaryota > Metazoa > Chordata > Aves > Galliformes > Phasianidae > Alectoris > Alectoris magna. The sequence continues at coordinate 14,238,936 of CM060571.1, read as the reverse complement.
ATGATGGTTAATATTGCTTAAATCACAATGTTAAGTGAATGAAAAATTAGTCTTTAATCCTCTGGATAGTATTTGTTTCAGGTTTAATCTTGCAATCAACCCAAATTAGGAAAAAGTTTCTTTAAATGGTGGATGTGAATATATAAAATTGAAATGCATCTTGTACATATATACCTTATATAAATATATTACCAAGCATTTATATACTCTTCTTGTTTTTTAAACTATTAGCTCTAAATGAGGGTTAATTATGGAGTATGATTGAAAGCTAGACATTCAGACTAATTGATAATTAAGAAAACTTGTATGAATGAAATGGAATTGCTCAAAAAGATATCTATGAGATGATACATATTATCATTATTGCAGCTGAGATAACATTTCATTTAAGGTCTAATCTAGATAAGAAACATCAAGGCAAGAATCAGGCTAAACAGGCGCTTACTCAGGGGATAAAGGATGTCATGAAAACCAGCTTCCCACTGAGCTCAAAAAGAAGGGTTTACAATGGTTGGCTATGGTCATAATGAAAGACCCAGAATCCCAACTAGAAAACAAAACAGAAACTTACCTACACCAGGAGAACTACAAAGAACACAGCAACAGAAAGAGTCCCAGAATATGAAAATTAGCTACCATCAGCAATATTGATTCACTTTATTTTATAAAGTATACAAGGGAAGGTGTTTTGGCAAGGATACTGTGCTTAGGTGTAAACAATGTAAGTTAAATTTCTGACCACTCAGATTTCTTCTGTCACTTTGGGAAAATCGCCTAATACAAAAATCTGTAGCAAATTCCTGCTGTCCTCAGAAGATCTCAGATCAGTTCCTCGATTTCTGTGTTTTAGTTCCCAATGTGTGAAGCACAAGTAATACCAATTTTCTGTCTCTGATTCAATAACTTTGTTGCTAAGATTCTTTGGTGCTATTTTATCTGAGGTAACCCATCTACCACTAATCACACTGAATGCTGCTGTTTTATGTTCTGCTTCAGCACTTCTCAAACATCAGTGAGATGTTCTGCCCATGGAAATCAAATTATTTATACAAATTATTTATTACTTTATATTAAAAATCTCTAATTTCACTATTTTGTATTTCATTGCAAGATATTTAATTTTTCTTCCATAACTTTGTTTTAAATTCTGTTACAGAACAGTGAATGTTCTGAGAAAAAGTATTGTGTAAAGCAGTGAGTACTTACAGTATGTAAGCTACACGTATAAAAATGTAGATAAAATATATAAATAAAGGTATGAAAATCTGTGGGGTTGCTACCACAAGCATACGGGCTTTCACTATCAACCACTTAAAATCAATTTGAAGGCATTTGGAACGCATTTTAAAGAGCAACTAGGCATCAATAAAATTTAATTAATTGGGTCTATGGATGCACATGTAAATTGAGTGTTAATTGTGCTAGCAATGCTTTTCCATTAAAAATTAAACTCATGATTAGTAACCAAGAAAAAAACAAGCCAATGTTGTTCTATAAACAAATCTCATTTTCTTTAATTGTGCCCCTGCTTTAGATAACAATCATAATTCTCCATTTGCTTTGGTTAAATGTGAGCATCACTACAGCATGGGAGAGATCAATTGCCGGAGCTTTGAATGGCACTTCTGTGAAATTTTACAAACTTTTGATACAAGTCTTTGTTTAAATTGCCTAAACCCTGATTTGAGCAAGAATTGGAAGCTCTTGTTTCTTAGGCAGAGTACCTGCCGTGTTAAGAAGAAATATAAGTTTGTCATCTGTATTTTTCTAAAGAATTGTTTAATAGAAATGATGGAATTTTGTGGGTATGTACTTTTATTTATTTACCTGTAGATCTGAGTGTATAAATGGATGAGAGCTAATATGAGTGTCAGTACAGACTAGGATGTAGGTATTTTAAGGTTCAGCTTAGTTCCTACTTCTTCCCCAAACTCTGCTCCACTAACTTGACTTTAACCATAGATAGAAATCAGGAAAATAGATGCATTTAATTCTTGGAAGAAAGTGAGCAAATTTCAGGAGTGAACGAGATTGTCAAACAGAAGTACATCCATGCAAACTGGACTGAAGTTTCTGCAATATGAATTTTAAAACCAAGTCTTCTCCTTAAGGAGCAGGTACTATATAGGCATCTGTAGTTCTGCATCATGTTCCCAGGCAGGCAACTGGGAGATAGGAATTGGCGAGCCCAAGTTTTATCATCCACATCCAGATTTAGGCACCCATTCCCTAAGTCCTTCCATCAACATAATGAATATATTACTTCATTGTCTCAGTGTTGTAAAGATATAAAAATGTCTTTAAAAATTGCAAAGTACTCAGAATAGACACGTTTATAAATAGAGAGTAAGCGTATCATTGAATTCGTACTTAGAGGACAATGACAGAAGAAATGTTAAAAAGAGAGGAGAACAAAAAGCAACTGAAAACCATCTGAATCAATACACTTTGTAGACTGTGAATCCAACCTTTCTGTGAAAAAGGGTATTCTCAGTTGGCTTTGTCCCTCCTATGAAGAAGAAAGTCGGGACAAATCAGCTTGTGACTGCACATTTTTGTTACTCATTGTTAATTCATTTATTTTATCTAGCCCTTGGATTGAGGGGGATCTGTTAAGATGATAGAATTTTAGAAGAATTTGAAACCTGAATCAAATAGAACAGGCAAAATAATGTCTTGTAATCTAAGCAGGCAACAGCCAATTGGATGCCATGTTCTAGGTTTGCAGAAAATCGCTCAACTATATTTTAGTACTAGCAAAGACAGACTTGAATAAAATGCTAACAAATAGTAGGACAGAGTATTTTACAGATAATATAAAGTTCACTCAAAATACAAACTAAATGTTTTATAGCTTCCACACCAAGCTTTGAAATCCCTTATTGTCTCTTGTGCTCAGAATCTCTGTCCTTGTAGTTTCTTTGATAGTCTCGAGTAGAATAGCAGGAAACAAGTTTTGGGAAATATCGCAGCCTTCTTCCTGTGTCCCTGTATGCCTTCTCACTGTCCACAACAATATAATCTGACAGTTGGGAGCCTGGGATATCCCGCTCACATGCTAAACTACAGAAGTCCAGTCCAGGTTCATCATAGCCTTGGGGAAGAAATCAAGACGATTTTGTTTGAGGCAAATTTTTGGAGGCAGAGAATTGATTTTCTCTCTTGTTCCTGAAAAATCAGGAGAAAATGGATATTAGTGGTGATAAAATGGTTGCCTAAATCTCACTGTATTAAAAGATATGCATGTGCTTAAATTGTCACCTAATATGGAACTTTTGCCGTTCATGTTCGAAACTTTGGAATTTTGATGGCTGAATGTAAATGTCTGTCCAATTGAAATTTCCTCCGGGGATGTGTGGGTTCTTCTTTCTGTGCTCAGTGCTAAGGTGCCCTTCGTTCTCATCTTCATCCTGCCTTCCCTGAAAACAGCTCAGGCCCATTCTCTTGCAGCACTCCATGCCCCTGTGCTTGGCTGTGTCTCAGGCTGGAGATGGCATTTAGTGTCTCCAGTGACTGAATTAGACTTGAAGCAGAGTAGGGGAACACCGTTGTAGTTCTGCAATTGCTTCATGACTAATTCAGCATGAATTGCTTTGCTTTTCCCAACCAGCACGTCCCAGCCATCCCAAAAACATCCTCCATCCAAAGCCAAGGAAATGGATGCACAGATTTAGCTGGGCAAGTAAACAAATCATGGTAGTTTTGAATGTATGCAAGTGTTTTATTTATAGCAGCCTTAGCAGCATACTTCTATGAAACTTAGAGAACTATAAATTCATTGGTCGAATGGATTTTATACTTTGAAATATGACCACAGTGCTAATAGAGAGTATAATGATTACGTGTCTCATGTAGACAACAGCCGCAGGGAATCTGTGCATCTGACTGAGAAGTGGCTTGAGCCTTTTTCCCGTGGCTCCAACTAGCAAATGAATTATTAGCAAGCTGCACAGAAGGCATTATCAGCAATAAAGGGAGCTGCTTGAAATCCTGGCACTCAGATCTGCTCTGATCATATGTTTGATCCCAGAAATGTCTGGCCACTAAAAGATTTTCTTTGTACACAGATGTTCATGTGAGGCTGGACAGTGTCTTTTTCTTACCTGCTCAGATAGGAGATTGAAGGGTCTTCCTGACGGGCTTTGCCTTGCACCTCAGGTACAGATCCTTCTTACTCACACCATTCGGTAATTTTATGTGTTAGTATTCCAGGCTGCCATAAAATGAACAGAGAGATTGAGATTAGATTGGTTTCAATTTTACATCTTGCAATCGGCTACAAGTAGGGAAAAACAAATGTCCTTGGGAAAGCAGCTGAAGAGCACTTGGTTTGCTGTGGGGGAGCAAAGAGGGTACCAGGCTGGCGAACACTGGGATCATCTAAAGAAACACAGTGGTAGCTGCCCCCTCCTCCCATGTCAGATAAAGTTTGCAAGCATGCTTTCAAGCAGCTTAAGTCTCCTCCTAATCTTGTAAGAGAAATGGAATTATTTGCTCTTGCTTATATCTACAGTGATTTCTGTCTCTCTCGTCGGTCATGTGAGTCAGATCTTAAACCTCTTTGTAAACTTCAATTAAATGTTTAGCCACAGACGGGGGGATGTGTTTCAGACAAGCTCTGATGAATGCCCTGGCATGTTTTGAAGCACAGCAATGTGAAGCGATGAAAATATTAGCATTTTTACTGTTGGGCTTCAAGATGATCTGAGAAGTTGCTGCTGTTGCACACCGATCATTTTTGAGTACAAATGAGTATATGTGCAAAATTGAGGACGTGAGTCTTTCTGATAATGTCTGAATGGACTAAGAGATGGGTGAAGTCTCTGCAGGTGAGACTTGAGCATTTGCTAAACGGCAACAAAAAGATGAGTAACTACAGTTCTGGCTTTGAAAGCTGGGTCTTTTTTTCTTTTCATTTCAAATCTGATAGCTTCCTTTTGGTTGCAGTGTCATTCGTCTGGGACGCTGCTGTCCTGGCTGATGTGTGTTCATTTAGGGCAGATTTACAGCTCGGGCAAAGGGCTGTGTTAGAGCTTTCAGACAACTGTTGAAGCTGCTAACTTTGCTGCAGTGTCTCCAGCTTAAAGAAACTGGTGCCAGAATCAGTCACATTGATTCTCACACAGCTGTGAGCAAGCAATTTGTTTCCTGCACATCTTATCTGCTTTTTTATTCCCAGAAAATGATAACTGTGTACGACCGGATTGGATGGAATATTCTGAGCTGGAGATTTGTTCTCTTGTCCTGGATGTTGGTTGAGTGGGCAACTTTGTAGAAATTACTTATTCATGGTTATTTTTACATTCTATTAATTGTGAGAGCATTTTTTAAACTAGTAGAGATAAGTAAAGCTTCCAGCTTCATTGCTCTAAAGTGTCACTTTCAAAGCACTTTTCAAAAGAAATTACGACGCCTTTTAAGAATAAGAGTTTTGTAAAATGCAAAGATTTTGTGACATTAAAGAAAACAAAATGGTTTTCCCCATGATAGAGTTGTTATGTTTGGAAAATATGCTTCCCCATACTTATTTCCATCATGGTAGTAAATAAAGCTAGTGAAATCTCAACGCTGTAACTTCATGATGGTAAAAGCTGGTTCCACAAATTAATTACTTCAAAAAGTATATTTTACATCCATAAATATGAAGGAAAAAACCCTTAATATTTCATTTGGATCAGTGTTTCTTTAGACTTTGAAATTTTTTTGTTGTTGTTGTTATTATATGGAGTTTTAAATTTCCAAACAAGCCAAAGTTATAGTGCATGAAGTACATGAACAGGAGAAATTATTGCTCTGGGACAGGCAAAATGGAGCTTTTGATATCAAAATGTTGAAAAGGTACTTCAGTACATTTCAAAAATAAGTTAAGGCGAACAAACTGTAATCATTGCTATACGGTAATGTAATATTAGCAGTAGTGTTATGAATGGACAATATTACATAATGCAGCAGAATGTATTTGAATGCACATCAAATGACATTCAGATGTAATGGGCCAGTAGAAGTGTTCTGTAATGTACATACTTTATTAATTCTGAAATCTGTAATAGAAAAGTAATGATAAATATATAAAATGAAAGGGCTGATTACTGCTCTCAGAAAGGGAGCACTGGAGTATGATTGATTATAAAACATATTTTTGAAAATTCATTTAATGAAAAACTTAATTATTTAAATTGGGAATAGATTTTCTCATGGGAAATGAATACATTTTAATAAACTGAGTGCTTAATTAATAATAATAATAATAATAAAAAAAAATCCACAAACAAATTCAAAGATTGAAATTGGCTTTGATAGGAGATGTCACTACGATGGGAACTTCATCTAGATGTTTGATTAATAGATGCAAAGGAAGACCAACTGTGTGAGGCAGTTACCAGCACTTCTTTTCAAACTCGGTCCTTGTGTTTGTTCAAGATATGAAGGAAAATCCCATTGTTAACAACTGAGAGCATAGAGTACTCAAGTCCCTGTTCTTGCTATCTGAAAAACACAGGAAGGTAAGGCAGATGAAAAGCTGAAAATGGTGTAGTAAATTGTTTAAATAATGAAGTGACAAGAATCAAAGTGTTATTTTTTCTCAGCATTATGTCCTATTCTGTAAATCTGTTTCCAATTTATTTTTGCCAGGATGCTTATTTTGCTCTACAGTAGGCAGTACAAAAAAAGGCCTGTTATGAGAAATGCATTTTTCCCCTTATGAACAAACTCGTAATCTGTGCCCTCAGCGGTGTGCATCCCCTTGCTGGCTGCAGTGTGCTTGTGGTGGTTTGGGGCCATTTGCAGGTGAATCCTGTGCTGTTGTCTCCTCTTGCCTGTGTTGTACGCAGCTCAGATCTGCAGTGTTCCATAAGCTTGCACAGCGTTGGCAGTGATGATTATTATTTCATGTTGTTCTCTGACCTAGAAGGGGCTTTATCTGTAGGAGGAAATATCAGAGCTTCATGAAATCTAGTATGAGAGAAATGAGCAGGAAGAAAAGTTGCTGATATGTTTGTTTTTCTCATGCTGCTTTGCTTGTGTCGGGTTTCAGGCCTTGAATGCCTTTTAGTTTGTCCATGTACTTTTTGTTTGTTAAACTTCATGCTCTTATCTAACTTCCTAATCTCTTGTGGGGATTTGATAACCTTAGTGTTTTTTTCATGCTGCTCCTGGTGCCTCTGCCATGATTAATGGGATAGACCACTAAACTGGCCACCTCTGAAATTATGGAATGTGTTAATCAGATGGACAGATGACCTCAGGGAGTGCGATGACCCTGAGGATCAGAGGTCAGATTTAAACAATATGACAAATACAAGGATGTTGTCATTTTGAACTAAAAAAGGGTAAATAGATAAAGGGTAACTCGAGAGTGACATACATATTTCTTACAGTTCATATGTATAAAAATTGACTTTTAACTTCAGTAGCAAGTCACGTATCTTCTATGGTTTGTTGCATGAGGTAAAATATCAAGAGGAAGATTACTGATAAAGTACAAGGTAACAACCAACACAAGATTTGGTTTCAGTTTTGGTGTTCGGTGCAAAATAACCTCTTATTTCTGGACCTTCATTTCCCTCTCCATAGATATTAGAGAACGCATTTCCTTGTAAAGCCCTTCAGAAATGGCTACTCATACTGCTCTTCAGTAGCTGTCTCATGTACTGCCCATCTAACTGGAAACATGACATCATATAGTATGTTTAGTTTGAGTATGGAACTTTATTTTTTTTCTTAATGGTTATAGTGATCTCTGTGGAGCTGTATAATGTATGTGGAGCCATAAAAGGCTCGGTCTTCAACCAGGCACAGCTGAGAAGAGAAAAGATGTGAGACCAGTTAGTGCTTCCCTTACGCTGACCAGCCAGATACTGAAACAGTCTTTGTCATAATTTAAGATGTTTCTAAGTTATACTGGTTGGATAATTTGGAACCTGACAAAGCAGTGTATGATTTGTCCTGAACATGGCTTGTGTTCTGCAGGTGTTTCTAACCCAACTTTCTACTGGGTCTGTGTAGGAAATAATTAGTATAGAAATGTGTTGTGCCGAGGAGAATTGTCTGTTGCGCTTCATGGAGCTTTTTAGTCACAACTGTACAGATCAGGTCAGCGTGGGATATTTGAAACTTAATTGTGTCCAGCCAGTGAACGACCAAGCAATACTGTATTCCCATAAAGCTTCTGCTCAGCACAATTTGCAGGAGATTGTAGTCACTATACCTCAGCTCACCTAGTATTGATTCCCATCTGTAGTCTGGGGTACTTTAGAAGTCATCTAAAAAGCAGTATAAAAACAAAAACAAACAAAGAACCCGAACTGATCTCTAAATAAATCTAGGATCAGAAGAGTGGGTGAAAAAAAAGTGATCTTTTTTGTAATCTTACTATTGTCATGATTATGCCGATGCAAGAATGATACGGACAGTAATATCTTTTCTTCTGGGATACTCTCAACTTTTGTTTTCTTTCAAAGTTTGCTGCTTCAGTTTCCAACAGCAGAATTAGTCAAGTCTTCCCTGTTGTTTTTTTCCCCCCCAATTAAATGTTGGTTGGTTCAGTTAAAAAAAGAAAAAAATTGTCTTCCCAAAAGTCTGTCCTCGCCTTGGGAAATTCTGTCGGGAATGCTTGCGTGCTCTGATATGTGTTGGTGGTGTTGACATTAAAGGAGACAAAGCAGTGAGGAATAACTCATAAACCATCAATTCACCTTTATTACTCAGATAGAGCTCTGACTTGGTAGTGGCAGCATGATTGATTGATTAAGGAACGTAGCTCAGCAGAGAAACTGAAAAAGGAAAGGCGCACTGGAAAGGTAATGCTTTGGATGTTTTCAGGTAACATTCAGCATTGGGTGAAAAAAGAAAGAAAAACAACAACAAAGCAACCTGTTTTTTTGAGAACTGTTTACTAAATATGTCCTCAGATCACTTTCAGTTTGTAGGTAATAACTGAAATGAGTCCTGAGTATGGTCGACTGAGACTTGGGGTGGAATGAAGTATTCCATTCTGAGGGCATGTGTATTCCTATCCCATGTTCATAAATAAATAAATAAGCCTTTTATAACAATAATAAAAAAAGAAAAGAAACCTTTTTGCATGAAAACATGTTTTAACTGTATTTGTAACACTCAGTAAATAAATTACAGGTTTTATATCATTCAGAAAGAGCTGCGAGTGATTTATTCAGTTATTAACTTCACACGCTTGGAAGAATGAATTAAATACCAGTCCCTGATGAAGGCTTTTGGATTATTCTGCCAGAATATACCACTTAAAAGTTTTGGCAGCTTAGTGTGTTGCATGATGAGCAGGAAGATTTTGGTGGAAGCTAAAGCAGATGAGTCTGTATTCTGACAGTTTACAGCATCTTATAAATTCCATAAAATGAAAATGAATTATGTATTATTGGGTTTACATAAGGTCACCAAATGAACTCTGACCCTTCTCTTTTCTCATTTGGCTCAATTATTAGATGAAATGACAGATCTGATCTCTTTTCAAATTGTATTAGAGGGGGCCTCTTTATTTTGCCCTCTAGCAGCAATTCTCTGACAGAACTAGGCAAGTGCATTAATTATGATTGATTTAGTGGGTCTATAAGGTGATTATTTCTCAAATTCTACTTCTGTGCCAAAACCTTTTGACCTCTCTCAGGCCACACAGCAAATGAAATCCATAAGAAGATTTAAGAGGGGACTGACCAGCACTGCAGTTTCCTTGTGCTGTTTGAACTCAAAACACTTTGGGACACCCAAGCAAATGCAAAAGATTGAATTACCGGGACATACTGTGGTTAAAATGTTTAACAATTTGATATCTCTGTTTAAAGAAAATGGCATGAAATTGATCACAAGGGGGGGAAAAAGTCTCCTTCTCTGGGTGGGGGAGGAGGGAACAAAAAGACCAAAAAAGATTTTTTGCTTTCTGAATTAGGCTCAGTAAAAAGATCAAGATGCCTCATGTCAAGGCCGTGCCGGAGCATGCTACGTTGTACTGAGAATAGAATTTCAGTCACATTCTTTTAATAAAATGGCAAAATAACTACAGAAGTCAGTTTAAGGGTCAACTTCTCCTCGGTGTGACTATAAATATTATGGATTGCATGTGTGTATACCCATATTTATATAAGCATAGTAAAGAACACATTTTGAAACCAAATCTGAGTTCAAAAAGAGAAACTGCACACTTTACATTGATTCCTACGTAACACTGATGCTTTGTTTATAGGCTAATAGAAATGGAATACAGTTTCCAGATAGACCACTCTGATTTTGGCAAGCTGAGTTCACTGGGAGGCCTACACTAATAAACCATACAGTACAATAATTCTAGATATGAGTGTTGTGTAACAATGTCTTTTAAAACTCTCTCGTTATGAGCCACTTAGAGGATATATGAAGTGACTTCCTTCCGAGCAGAGCAGACAGGCCCTCAGTGCGGATCTGCTCCGCCTTTTCCACTTTACCTGATCTAAACTGTTGCTGAGTTGCTGCTTCTGATAGCTGATTCCTGGAACTAGGGACAGGGGAAGTGGGAGGGGGAGAATAGAAATTGGGTTGCATACACTTTAAGCTTGCCAGTTCTTGTTTTACTGTGGGAAGAGTCTTTTTTCTGGAAAAATTTGAAAAGCGGGTCTTTGCAGGACGGCCGTTGTGAATAGTAATCTTGTTAACACTCAGCAGCTTAATCGAATCTGCATTTATTGAGCATATTGCTTTCAAGACATTAATTGCGAGTGCTGTAAATTTGTTTGGGACATTTTCACAAGGTTCTTAGAGGGCTCTTAGTATTCCAGTAGGGCTTTCACGGACTCCTGCACAAAATTGAGAGAATCCAGCTAACCCTGATGAGTTTTTAGTTGTTGGTTTTAAATTTCTGTATGTAAGATAAAACATAAAATAGCAGAGTATTTCAGGTAGATTTTCAGTACCGAGCAGGTAAGGAACTTTCGTGTGCAGTTCAACATACTAGAATATAATAATTTAGTACTACCAAAGGGTGATGAATTCGAAAAACAGCAATTTAGTTGCAAAGTTCTCTGCTATTCCAAAAGTATTTTTAATCTAGTTTCATGGTGTTTTTCCCTGACTTACTAACATAAAGCGAGATCTGATTACAAATGTAACTGAGCAGTGCACAGATGTTACAAACGGAGAATTAATCAGGAAGATAAACTTCTAAAGGTGTACTTCCGTACTCACTGTAGACAATCATGATAACACTTAGACATGTTTATTTCCCTAACCATATCAGAAAGTTAATTTGATTAAGGCTCATGATTACACCTAGCAAAAACAATTTTGCTAGAATTTCCAAGTAGTGGAAGTATGCCCTTCTGCTAAATTACGTGTGTTCTGGCAAAGTATTCATGAGGCACAGGGTTGATGTAGAAAACGTCTTACACTTTTTGAATATTTAGGATGAGCCTGAGAATATTAAGGCTATCTTCTAGTAAACCTTCTGTAGAAGGTTCCTGTCTTTTTTTCTGCCTGAGGTAGAGTGATCTGAGATGAAAATCTCTGCTTTGAATCAGGCAAAGAAAGAACATGGCCTGGTTCTTGCAACCCCAGAAGCATCCCTGCTGTTCAGTACATGCATTCATGCACATACAATGAAAATGGGAACCAGGAAACAATTCTGCTTCTGTGGAGCTCTTCAAAGCAGCGTTATTAATACTTTGACTACACTTTGTGATGAGTGTCATCGTCCAGTCAGATCTCTGATGGTGACACCATTTCAGGGGAACAAACTGCTGGGCAGTTTTCAGCTAGCTGTGCCAGGTGATGTTGGGGTGTGGCCCTGCTTCTTTTGGTGGCTGTTCTCCCGATCTGTTGCTACTGACAAGCAGTGAATTTCAAGTCCCGTTACCACTAGTGAATTACACGTGGTGCCTCGCTACTAGTTCTGGATTTGTTACTTTATCAGCATGATTGAGAACACTTAACATCTTTATTTAGCATCTTTTGCAGGGAGCGCTGGTGCTTCAGATTGTATGCTGAAACAAACAAACCATTTGAATAAAATGTGTTTTTTAGGGAGAAAAGTGGCTTCTGAACAATAATTGCTGGATTTTCTAAGGGATTCCTTACTATCTGTGTTAATCTCTTCAGCCACGCAAATTTCTGCACTGGAGCACATGCTGCAAGAAAACGCAGCAGCTGCCTTCATGTTGCTTGTCAGCTGTTCTGCCAGATCTCTGTGGGAGATCTTAGCACAAATCCTGTCACATTGAATTGTTTGGCTAGTTTATCATTAAGCTTTGCCAGTAATTTTGGTAAAGGTATAACACCTGTGTTAGTCAATATTTATTCATCTTCCTTCCTGTTGATACTACTTGCATGGAATTTAATTAGAAAATAATTGTACATCTGCTCTCAAAGGTTTCCTGGCATGGACTCTTCAGCTCTTGATGTAGTATTTCTGATGCCTAAATTTTGGCCTCATGTTGAAAATTAGATAAAAGTTATTATGTCCAATATTTGATAATGGAAAGTATTATGTGGCCAGTGAAAACAAGTTGTTAACTGAAGTTATACTTGTGATATCAAGTACCATTACAAGGACTGATGTTGAAAATACTGGCTTAGGGATGCATTTTTTGTCCTAGCGTTGTATGAGAAGCCAAGTGAAGTGTTAGCTCTGCACCTTACTGATAGATACTGTTTGATTTATTGGTAAGTGAACCTCAATAAATCGAAATAGCAGTGGATCAAGACAGTGATCTTGCCTCATTTAGAGTTCCTTCATATACTCTTTTTCAAGTGAAAAATGCTTTGAAAAAAAAAATAATTGAAATTTCAAATGATTTTCAACTGCTCATGAACTTTACTGTATTTTTGAAAACGTGGCTAGTAGAAAATAGTTCTAAACCTCAGACGGCACTGGGTGTTGATCTGAAAAATAGTTCTGTTTTCTTTTTTCTCAATGTTTACTAAAAAAAAAAAATACTTGAAGACATTTTGAGAACTGAATGATTTGGATAATTTGACCTTGAATTTCTTAAATTCTTTTAGAGATTGGCTCAATTTATTTGTTTGTTTGTTGTTATATAGCTTTGTAAAGAGAGAAATAACTGCTGAGAACTGCGACCCAATAAAGAGATTTCCTGTTTAGGAGTGACAGTTCATATGATCAGAGTCGTCATTAGAATCTTTCAAAAGACCATGTTGTATTTTTGCTCTATTAGAATATGAATCTGTTGTATTTTTTTCCTTAATGATACAAAATCAGTCATTTTTTGTTTGCGTTAATAGAGAGCAATTAGTTCTACTGCAGCTATGCTTTGCTGTACGTAGGACTGTGGCAATCAAACATGTAAGCTTGATTACTGATCTTTCATTAAATAAGAGATCTCAGGCACTAAAAGTTACTGTTTTCACACTTTAGTAGACAATACTAGTCCTTCTTCTTGATCTGTACGCTCTTCTGCTGTTAGATGACAAATGTTCACAAATAAGAACTCTATACAAAGAAGATAACTGGTCAATTTTTTAGACACTAGGAATTTCCCATGGGATATTTATGACTATCATGTTCCTTAAGACATAAACTAAAGGAGATGGAAAAATGGGGAAGGCTGCTCCTCCATTAAAGGCAATAGATGTATAGCCATGGTGAAATTAAATTATGTTTCCAGGCATGGTATATTGTTGCTTTCTGTAGAGTTCTTAGAGAAAACACACTGCTGAGATTACAGCATTTGTAAGTTCTTTTTCTTTCTTTCTTTCTTTTTTTTCTAGTCTGAAAGTCTGTAAAAGTACACAAACTTTACCAAGGATTTCTACAAGGATGCAGTGGACGTCTTTTTCCAGGTACATTATTAATAATAAAATTATATAGTACATGTTTGCTTCCTTTCCTGACAGGTTTTTGTTGCTATGCTTGCTCTATATAGCAGATATTATATGTAAAGATGGTCTGAAATGTCTGCAGAGTAAAAATAGCCTTTGAACCTCAGGAGACCAGAGTAGCTTTGTGCATGGTATCCTGCTCATGACCGGTCATTTGTTTGATGCTAGTCTTCTTCAGAAGACTTCTGCAATCCTACAGGGGTACAAAAATGTTCAGATGTCCCTCAGTCAGTTTTCTTCGCATCTGCTTGGCAAAATTGTTTAGCATCAGTCTAGTAGCTAAAAATTCTTTTTTGCTTTAAACCCTGCATATTTGTCCTTATTATTCTTATCTGTGTTAATAGACACTTGCACCTGATGTATGGATAGATAGTGCTAATGTGGGCTTTGTACACTATTAACATGTCCAAGTAGACAGGCTAGAGAATTGTTGGTGTGGGTTCTGTTTAGCTTAGTATTCGTTTCTGTCTTACCACACTGGATTCTTTTTAACAAATAGAAGTTAATAATTCTAGTCTCTGATTATGTCAGGCTGGCCTCCTAGAAGCGTTGGTGTCACAGTTTATAACTCTCTTACAAATAGGAAAATTATTTATGAGAATGAGCATTGTTTGTTTGTGAGCAACCTGAACTTAGATCTGGGCTAAGACCATTGATCTCAATCTACCTAAGAGCTGAAGCAAATTGGAAGTGATGTTCAAAGGTTATATTTTAACCTCTGAGATTTTTGTGCCTTTTTTTTTTTGTGTGTGTGTCTGTGTGTGTGATAACTTTCTATGCAGAAAGCTCCGTTCACTTGGCTTGAATCTGAAAAGAAAATGTATTACATTTTAATACTGACACAAACAAATGAGTTGGTTTTAGTTTCTGTCATCCACAAACCGCTATGTTTATAATACCATGAGTATATTAATGGACAGATTTAATGATAAATATATTATTTCTGTCAGAATCCTCTAAATTACTTTTGCTACCACAATGCACAAAATGATGATGTGTTTCAGTGAACAAAGGAAGGCAGGTTGCACTTACAGTGCCCATAAATTCTTTGTTTTAAAAACATCAAGGCTTTTGATACAGCGCAGTGCTTTTCAGGAGGTTTGATAGTAAAAATTAACCTATGGGATAGAAGGTTCCCTGATGAGCTGACCTGTCTCACATTTCTCTCACCCATTTCTTGCCATTCTGGAGATGGCACTGCCTGACCTGCTGCTTCACTACAGCTTCTCACTGCCACCATGTTAGCATACCAAATGTGCTACATTTGGGATATCATTCTGCTTTGTTTGGAAGCTAAAAGCACATTACCATTATCTTGGAAAGATTTGCTTGTGTGAAGTCTTTCAGTCAGGATTTTCTTTACGCATTTCCTGCTTTGTCTGTTATATATGCTTGTTCTCCATATTTTGGTTGAGTCGCATTTTCACTTCTAGGATTGGCTACTCTCCTCCTACTGTTTTGAGTTTTGTTTGTTTCTCGAAAAGGTTTGAGGAAGGGGCGGAGGGGGGAGGTGATGGCAGAAGTAAGGAGGAGGTTAATTTGCATATTTGTTATACCAGCTCTGTAAGAGACTTGATCACTTCAGCATTTTGCCATTAGTTTGCAGCTCTGTCAGCATCCAAAAGCTGGGATTGTTGTTAAGACGCTGACAGTAATTTCAGAGCCTGTAAATCGTGAGAAGAGGGGAAAATGCTTTGTCTACTTTTAGTGGTTTCAACCTGAACACCCATGTCAGAGGAACATAATGTTGCCAAATTGGGCATTCAGAACTTGGGCAGGAGCAATGACTCTTGCCTGTGCTACCTCAATTTAATCACTTGTGAGAAAAACAGTACGTGAAATTAATGTTTATAATAGGAGAGTCAAATGAAGGTTATAAGGGCAGCTTGGTATTGTGGAATTATTTAGTGTTCAAAACTGAATACTTGGCATTTCTAAAATGAGTTTTTGCATGGTTTTAAAACACAAATTTCTTTTAAGTTGCATCTCAAAAATTAATCTACACCTTCATTTCTTTCTCTCAGTTATTGTAAGGTTCAAATCTTACTGACTTGGTTCAAGTTCTTGTCAGAAGACCTTGACTACTTCTATTAGACCTTTCCACTAATAAAAGAATCCTGAAGAAAAAAATCTGTCCGGTGAATACATTGCACACAGTTCCCTCTTTCTTTTTTGAGCTCTATACCAACTGAAGTAATCTTAGACTCCAATTTGAAAATACTTTAAAATTGTTTTGATCAAGATTTTCTAATCTAACTGGAAAGACTTCTGGATAAGAGATGGGTAAAAGCAACAGAAAATTTTCCAGGGAGGAGAAGGGTTGCTTGCACTGAATTACTTACTGCAAGCTTTTTACTTACATTTGTTCATGATATAATCTAGTGTTTAAGACCAGCTGTGTTTTTCAGAATTTAAGTTAGATCTGAGGAAGATGATTTAGATATAAATTGTATAATGGGATGCCAATTACTACTGTCCAGATGATTAAAAGGGGGGGGGGGGGGGGGGAGGGAAAGAAATCTTTGAATTTAAACAAACAAGAGAATGGAGCACTTTTATTGAAATGTTGTTGGACTGATCCCACAGCACTGTCTGACTCTAGAGAATAAATTTTCTCACACTTCTCAGTAATCTCACATGGATCCTGTTTACTCTGCCCTGCAATGCTTTTTTTGTTGTTGTTGTCTAGAAGAGTAGGGAACTTCACAACAGGGTGGAAACATCCCAGTAATATAATGCAAAAGGCAGCTTGGGAAAAGAATCTGGGCAGTTTAATATTCAATAACAAAATATAAATCCAAAACAAGATTCTGAGAGGAACTGAAAAAAAAGAAACAAAAACCACAGATGTTCAAGTGTTCATTACCCAAATCTTTGCAAGAAGCGATTGAATAGAATTACCTACAAAGAGAACGTGGCATTTTAACGTTATACAATCATGTTCCTCATGGCAGGTGACATCTATCTCCTTGACGGAGACTGTATCTCAAAAATACATTCACCGAGCTGTCTATAAATTCAAATAAACCCTGCAATTTAATTTTCAACATATCCATATGTTTGAGAATCAAGCTTTCAGCAGTTGAGTACAGTTTGTGTTGATACCACGGTACCCAATGAATAAGGAGGAAACAATGCAGTGGCACCGCAGTTATAGCCAGGTTTGGCAGGAGGCTGCAGGAGAGAAAGGATTCGTCCCGGTGTTCTGGGTCTAATTCAAGATCCAGTGAATAGAATTTCCCAGAAGTTCATCCATTCTTGTTTGGTCAAATGCAACATTTTTCATGGCTTAGAGGAACTATGTCATTATTTAGTTAGAAATACAAAGAACCAAATGTGTCATTGTGTACCATGGAAATGCAGCCAAGAATCTTTTAAGATAAAATAAAACCTTTAATTCTTTAAGAGAAATAATACAGTAGAATGCCTATTCATTTAACTTCTAAAGTATATATTTTCAGAAGATCTGATCAGTTGTATTATGTGCAAGAGAGAGAACACCTGAGACAGCTGCTGCAACAAAAGGAAAAATGCTGGAGTTTTTTTTCATTTTTCAAAAAGGCATTTCCAAAATAAGTCTCATTCCTTTGTGCATGTCTGATTGTATTGTTGCTACTGAAAAATGATATCTTCTTATAAGGAAGAGCTTAAAATAATGAACTAATAAGAACTGAACTGAGGATTTGTGTGCTTTTCTGGAATGCGACTGATACTGGGACTCAAGAAACATGCATAGCCTGACAATGGCAGGCAGTGGGGTCCATGGGAGTGCATTGGGATCAGCCATAACATTTGGTGTAGCTTAAATTATTCAGAAATGTTCCTCATATTAATCAGTACTTACTGTGGTATCAAATTGGTAGGTTCATTACAAGTGTTATGTGGTAATGTGAGTTTTTTCTTTGTGACATATTGGAGCAAAAACTATTCTTGGGAATCTGTTAGGTCTAGATTGGATGTGACTGTAAACTAGAGAGGGGAAGGCAAAACTCACTCTGTGTGTCTTGATCTACCAAGCTCTTTATGCTGGGAGGATGTGTGATGAGATCAGCTCATGCCTGTGTGCGCTCCCCAAGGCGGATAGCCATGGGCAGATTTTCTAGTAGAATAAAAATATGTTGCTCTTTCTGTGAATGAAAAAGCACTCATCCAGAGGGTGGGCTGTCATCTCTAGAGCTCCTGGGACTGTGTTTAAAATGGATCAGTTTACACACCAGTTTCTTTATTGGGGCAATGCCAGTTGTTATACCTGAGTCTAGGGGAAATATAATGACTGTGAAATGAGTACAAACTGGAGTGTGGAAAAACTTAGCCAGTCCTAACCAGTGAGCGGTCAGCTGCCATGATGTCTTCTCTTGGCCTTTGTCATTGCAACCAGCTCAGAGACCAGCTTCTCCAGTTCAGCTCTTTCCTTTAGAGACAACATGGCAATCTGCATGGCAGACCGTTACTGGTTTGCTATCTGACAGATAAAAAATACTATTTTTTAATGTCTCTGATGACATTAGGTCATTTCTTTGGTTGAAAGGATTTCTGAGCTGTTGAAAAGTACCAGATAAAGTTACTGATATTCGTCATAATAGTATGTGAACAGTTACCTGCAATAAATTTTCCCAGCGAGATACAGATCTTATCGCTATCCTTTTTAAACAGAGGAGGATTTGGTTTTGGTGTTACATCTAATAAGAAGAGACAAATATGTCTAATTAATTGTGATTACATATATGTATATGTGTGGTGTACTGGTGACCAGATCTTAATATGCATTTTTTTCATGTCACCTTCATAGTGTTATTATGAGGCCTTCAGGTTTGAAATCTGGCCTCTGACATTTTTTGAGCTAATAGAACTCTGTTGGCATAACTTACCAAACACACGGCCTGGGAATTTGTGGAAATTTCTGTGTCGTATTTAAACAAACTTTTCAATGAAGTGAGGCGCATTTTGGTGCAGAACAACGATATGGGACACTTTACCTTATACAAAACGGACACACAGCCTTCTTAAAGATAAGATAAAACATTTTACAATAAACGAATTAATGGCAGTCCTTGAAAACAATCCACACCATGCAGTTAAATTCTAATCAGCTGCAATTTTGTAATCTTCCATTTTTTTTACCAGCCAGAATCATTCTTACATATGAGAATTTTCTTTTCAAATCTTCTGTTATTGTTGTGGGATTTTTCCAATTTTTTTTTAACTGAAAGACAACAAATGTTAAAAAAAAAAGAAATAAATATATGCAGTTGTGCAGCTTTGAAAATTTATTGCACAGCTGAGGGCATTTAAATAACTTAATTAACAAGCTCCAGCCTTAACATTCTCTCTCTTTAAGGGGAAAGAAAATCAGTTAAGGTTTGTCTAATTAAAGTTTAGGAGAGTTTGTTGATTTAAAAAAAAAAAAAAAAAAAAAGACTGTGATTGTGAGCTTACAGTTTAAAAAGAGAAGCTCCAGAATAATGAAAACTTGCAAGCTGATTAATTCAGTGGAAAGCTGTTCTGTGCATAGTTTCCACAAACTCATAAGCACTTGGGCATTTTTAGCCCAAATTTAATTATAGCCTTTGATAATCAGGCTTCGCACAAAAGAAATCCCCTTCTTCCCATAATACTTGATGATGTAATGCTCTATTATAACTCAGAACTCTTCCCCCAGCACCAAAAACAAGCCGTCTTCATGTCAAGGGAAAAAAAAAAAAGTGACCTCTACTCTCAAGAGTTTTACATTTCACGTTCTGCAAACTGATATAGATCATCCGAGATTGCACTGAGTTTTTTGTTGTTGTTGTTGTTGTTGTTTTAATTTGCTACTGGCTGAAAACAGCTAATAAAGGCTCAGTTCAAAGCCGTCTATTTCTTAGTGGGGGGGAAAAGATGTTATTCTGACATCATTGCTCTGAATGAGCAGCCTGCGGTTCATACAGTATGTGCTCCCCTGGAATGACAAATTTTCTGCCTTTTTCTTGGGGGGAATGTTCAGGCAAAAGGAAAAAATGCATAAGAGAAGCAAAGAAAATTCATTTGTATAAGCTGGCCCCCCTACTGTGGAATTTTCAATTATATATATCTAATTATGGCTGTCAGTTGATGAATTGAGAAAAGACATTTTTTGTCCCCCCTCCTTTTTTTGTCTCTTCGTCATCTCTTCTGTTAGAATGATTATAGCACACTTACACAACTAATTGCCTTACTGCTTATTAGTGATACAATTATGCAGGCCAGACTCCTTGTGTGAACAACCATCTGCAGAGAAAAAAAAAAAAAGTGACACTATTCAAAACTATCCATAATTTAACCAATGTTATTCCAATGCACTGAGCTCAGACAATTGTTGGGCCTTCATATTTCATACCCAGCCTGGAAAAAGAGGGTTGTGGGTTGTTTTGTTTTTTTTTTCTTTTTTCCCCTCTCTTTCTCTCTTTTGCTCTGTGCACTGATTCACCTCTTTAGACCCACTGTGAATTGGAAAGAAAGGAGCAGGAAAAAAAGTGCTTCATATGTCAACAAAAAGGAGGGAAGTGAAGCATGGCTAATGCCCATTCCTCCTGTGGGCAATTTTTCTTCAAATTTTATACTAATAGGCATTTTTTTTTTTTTCTGCTTAGAAACAGTTGAGAAAGTGCAGATGTCCTGACCACAGAAATCTGTGTATGTACATTTGCTGGCTTTAAAATGGTTTTAAAGCAACTGATGGACAACTTTGAACGGAGCAGAAAGTTTCCAACACACATAATGGGTTCTCAGGAACGCAGGCACTGCAGGTCTTCGCACCCAGCGCACGCGGAGCTGGACACCCAACAGGTGGAGGTGCAGGGGCAGAACAGCTCAGCATGGTGCTGCCCAGCTGATGCGGGTGCTTGGTGCCTGCAAGTCGCTGCTTGGAGGATGGAGCTGGAGGTGATGCCAAATGGCTGCTGGGAAGGGAGGCAAGGAGTTGCTCTGTTTTCCCTTAGTTCCTCAGTGCGGTTGTGTTTATCAAGGCTCTGAAGTGTTAACCTACTGTTACAGTATTTTCAGAGTAAGTAAGTAGGAAGAAAGCAATGGAAGCCAGCAATATTTAGTTAGCATTAGTTTGCAGAAACATAGGTGGGAAAAAAGAGCAAAAGTTCAGTGTCAGTCCCTCTCAGTGTGAGGAGTACAGATGCTGAGGGCATATAATTCTTTCGGCTTCGTGGATTTTAGTCTGACTGTAAAATAAGGAAGAACGAAGAGTTTACAATCAGCCTTTGAGATAATGTTGAAAAGTCTCAGTTCTTATATTCCCACACTTTGAACAGTATCAGCCTGTATGTCAAGGAGAAGCTGTTGGATGGTTTGAAAAAGGAGACTTTGCATCTCCTCCTGTCATTCTTCCCAGTCGATTTAGTGCTGTTGGACTCTATCCTTATGGCAAATATAGATCAAAATGCACATATTTATGCTCATGGTTTGAGAACACCACGGCTCTGTAGGCATATACTCACCTGAACAGCTTTTGCCTGGGTTTAGACCTTTGGTTCTTAAAAACCCAGTATTTAGAAATTCCATTCTTCACCCTGATTAATTCAAAGTTTGCGTAGTGTCGTTTATC
This sequence comes from Alectoris magna, assembly GCA_030625065.1. Lineage (NCBI taxonomy): Eukaryota > Metazoa > Chordata > Aves > Galliformes > Phasianidae > Alectoris > Alectoris magna. Next base: position 14,217,524 of record CM060571.1, on the reverse strand, counting down.
TGTAACAATTTTAATGCTATGCCCTGTTATTGTGAGCATGCCTATTAGAAAAAGAATGAGCTCTATTTGTCTTCAAATACGGTTCCTGCAGTTTTGTTCACAGGGTCTCTTAGGGGCTCCTTTAATCTCAGTGATGTAAATGCACATTCAAAATGGAGAAATCCAAATTCCTTAAAAATGGCATACTTCTAATATCATGTTTCTGCGAGGGTAGTTACAAATCCAACTTCTAATGATTCTAGTCCTGAACTCCTTAGCTTCTAGTGTGGCTAGCAAAGATAGGAGGGATGAGAAGCACTGCCTTGCAATTTTGAGTTTTCTGAAGCTTCAGTTTCATGAGTTGCATTATTTCCTTTTTACAGTGTGTTTTTTCTCAGGCATAGTGAAGGACTGTGCTTCTGCAGCAATAGTGTTAGCTGCTGTGATTTCTTTCATCTTCAACAAGTCAATAGATCTTGTTTGTTTTGTTTTTAAAATAATTGTCTCTGGACATCAGTTTCTGATTGTGTCCTAAGATGCTTGTATTGGAAAAGCTTGCAGGATGAAGGTGGATGAAGTGGATGTGTTCTTGGCAGTATTCACGTTTGCGTCCCCAGTACTATCTGTAGTCCCAGAGGCAAATGACTCCAATCTGTCTTGTCTTTTCTGGGAAGTAAATCTCATTTTTCTGCATTCTGAGATTACAGCTTAGAGGAGTAAAAGTGGGTGCGATTAATTGCTCTGTACCTCATACAACACTTGCATCCAGAATGCCTCAAGTTTCTGACTGTAAAACATTCTATTAATACTTCAGGCAACCTGACCTTCTAAGAAGCTTTACAGATTTGCTTCTTCACTGAACTGTGGATGACAAAACATCTTGGAGCCATGTCAGCTCTGCAAAGAGCAGTGCACTGAGTTGTGTGCTTTGTGTTCCTCTCAAAGCACACGCTTTTGGAACTCTTTAGAGAGAATTTACTGAGTATCTAATTCTAAAATGTAAAGAAAAGTCTGGAAGTCCTCTGAACGTCACATGCTTGAACCGTGGAGATCCCAACAAAAATAAGATTTTTTTATATTACAGCCTATTTCATAGTTCCTAGATCATTCTCGATGATTTTTAGTAGCAATAAGAACTGCATTGAGCAGCAAGAAGGGAAAAAAACACTGGTAGTATAACCAAGCAAGTAAGCAAGACATCTGAAGTATGCAGAGATGTCTTGAATGCTGGCATGACTCTCACTTTCTGTGACTTTGCATGCTTCAGAATTTTTTTTCTAATTTTTGTGTGCAGGTCTAGACTGTCTGGAGATAATAAATGTAGCATAATGTGCAACTTCGTGTGGGCTGATCTGCTAAAAAGCATAGTCTGAAATGGGATTTTTTTCTCTCCATTACTTTTGTCTCCTTTGCTCACTCCTGAAAAGCACACAAAGCATGCGCAGGTTTAACAGGTGCCGACTCTGAGAATGTGTTGAAAAACAGTACTCCGCTATTTCCTTGGGTTTTGTGGAGACGCTCAAAGTGGTTCTGCAAAGGGGTTGAAGGCAGTTATGGCAGTGGATGGACCGTTATTTAAGCAGCATTTATTTCCACTAGCATCTGACTCTTAAACTTACTTGGCACTAAAATATGTGTTGAATTTCACTACTTAGACACTGCCAGGAAGAATTCACCATAGGGAGTTTCTTGCTTGCAGAGAAGTTTATTTAAAAGAGAGACGTGTATTTAAAAGAGGTGCGTATATGGCCTGTATCAACTCAGATGGCTCAGGTTTTTCTGAAAATATTCTCCATGTATTTTAAAAACAGTCTGCAAAGAGTATGTAGGCACACCATCGTGATGTGCGGGTTTCCAAAGTTTCTAGAACTTGGATGAAACCTGACTACCAAGCTGTTGAGTAGGCCGTGTGTCATATACACTGTCACGAGTTTTTTTGTGGTAAATGAAAGAACATGTTAGTTTTGCTTCTCATTAAAATGCGGCATAATTCAAGGTTTAAAATATTCATGATACAGATGCCTGGTTCCCTACCAAGTATGCTGTTAAGGTGGTGTGCTTCCTTTATGACCGCTGCTGTCATCTAAACGCCTCTTCTTGGCTTTCAGCTAATGTCTATGATGCACTACAATGGTTTTCTGTTTTGAAGGATTCCAGTGGATGTGCACTGAATTTGTAAACACACTCAGGTGTTCCTGCATATCGTGTGATTTTAGCATACTTTCTTGGGGCTCTTCTTTGTGATCTACTCCAGTGTTCAAAAAACTTCATAGGAAGCCACGTATTGTAAGGGACCTCCCTTCTCTTTAGTTTCATCTAGTGGGTTTGGAACATACAGGAATAACCACAAGCTGATGTTTTATTTGCTTGTCTTCTATTCTGTAAGTAAAACATTAATTACCTATAAACTATGCCTCACAGTCCCTCTTGTTTCTGGTCCATTTTACAGTGGAACATCTGTGGGAGTGTGCTGGTGGTCGCATCGTTTGCCAGGTGTTATGTCTGTCAGGCTTTGGAACTAGGTTGGCTAAGTTTAAAAAACAAACAAGCAAACAAAAAAACCCCCAGCATACATGATTATTGATTGTCAGTAGATAGAAGTGCCTTTCTCTGCTGTAAGGTCATGTTCAGAATAGCAGAGGGTAAAAATTCTGTCCTGAGAAAGACAGCATTTGAAAATTTGAGAAGACACAAATATAAACATAGAAAATTGGTCAATCCGTGATCTAACTTCTTAATTGTAAAGTTTTTAAGATAAAAGTAATCATAAGCAGAAAACCACAGCACGTTTCTCTATATTAAGATAAAGTTCTTACTTTCCATTCTTTCTTTCTGCAAAATGGTTTTCTTTATACTGTTTCCCCTCACTTGTCTGTTAGTCACTCTCTTCACTGCATTTAGATCTCTCATGACTGACAGCCCCACAAGATTTTGTCTGTGAGCCAAGATGAAGAGCCTCTACCTGTACACAACAGCCAGTTTTGCTTGGTCACCTACTGAAAGAGGTGTTAAATTGGTAACTAGCCCCATGAGTGTGTACATGTGCTGCCTGATGCTTTGGACTTTTTCCCTTGGATTTTGTGTTTCTCCTATGAAGTTCTGTGCACGCTTTGTGGTGTCTCAGTTGTATCATCGGCAGATACTTCTGGCTCTAGTGTGTTCTTCTCCACACTGCTTGCCTGGGCTGCTTCTGAGGATAGGCAGTGGGCACAACTTTGGTTGCCGCTTTGGTACAACCGTGTACAGTCAGGGTTTGGGACCTGGTCCTTCATGACACGTTAGAATATATAAGAAGTAGGTGGAGAAAAATAGTATTTCACTTTGTTCACTAAATTGTTGAATAAGGCCAGAGGAGGCGGGGGGGAGAAAGCACCTCTTGATCATTTTTATTCAAAATCACTACAATTAATTAAAAAGAGAAAAGCTCAAGTTTTCCCTGGTGAGTGCAAAGTTTCCAGATAATTACGTAGCTTAATGAAAAGGACTCTAAAAACCTGCAAAACGTACGTTTGGAGCCTGAAATAAAGCTTTATATTTCTCTGAATTGTATCTTGAAAGTAATTTTTATGGAATACTTTTTGGACTTTTTTTCTCTTGGCTAAGAAGACGCTTAAGCAAATAGATGAAGCAAACAGATTAAACAGGTTTTGTGGGGTTTTTTTCTCCGAGATGAGAACTTTTCTGCACAATTCTTATGCAAGTGTCCAAGAATGTTTCCCATAAATAATGTCAAACTGCCTTAAGATGGGTACGAAGTAAATAAAGTAGCTGACAAAAGGCTGAATGTTAGAATCTGGGCAAGAAAATTCCAGGCATGACTCTGCTAACAGAAGTATTGAGTCTTTCACTTCAGTGATCTTTTTATTTTGAACTTTAAAAAAAAAAACCAAAAACCAACCCAAAAAAACAGTTACAATTACCAAGGATCTCTCTCAGACTTTGTTAGTCTCTACTTGGAGCAGAGGAACAGAAAGCTGATTTCTTTAATTTCATCTGAGATAAGAATAAGAATTACCTGCAACTTAAATGTATTTCAATATCTGTCACCACTTTTTAATCAGTTACAAAATCCATATTACAATATTATATACAAACATTTTTCTTTCTAGAGCAATGTAATCTAGTACTGTAAGAAATTAAATTGAACAGATGAACTTACGCTACCCAGTGTCAGAGAGCGTATTTGGCCTGTAACTTGCTGTAATTCTGCAAATGCCCTAGGATAGGACATTCAAAGCTGAAGTATGGTGAGAATATTATTTTTGCTATAGGAGCTGAAACAATTTTACATAACCTGTGAAATAAATTGTATAAAAGTATGAGAACAAACACTCCAGAGTTGTTCTGAGTGATGCATAACCTTCATGAATGAAGGCATTTCTGCTGCTTAGGTTTTTTTTTATGACCTTACAAAAGCATAACAAATTCATTGGTTGGTTCTTCATCTCAGCTGAAGTTAGATCAAGATTAGTTTTATATGCATATATATATATATGTATATCAGCAAAATTAACTTCTGAAGCAAATTTAGATATGTACATGTCAGACTTGCCATCACTTCATCAGAGCAGATGGTCATAATTGCTTGTTTATGACTTTATTGTTATCACTGATGCATCTTTGTAGGAAAAAGTTTCCAAGAGTAGCAGCATCACAGGATTAGGTACCCTTGGCACTGAGAAGTGTTGGGTTGGGTTATAGGTGTGTATTATATGTATATACACATAGTACATGTATGTATGCATACATTTGCACAATCATCTGTATAGTATTCCCTGTTTGCTGCCTTTAGCTTTTCATTTGAGTTCTGCTTTTCAAGCTGGCAGTCTTAAAACAAATCATGCCCAAGTAAAGTTGCGTAAGTCTGTATGACTCTTTGAAAGCATTTAATTAAAAAAAAAAAAAAAAGTCTTGCCCCCAGAATCCCTACAATTAAAACTCGTGAAGGTGATAGCATAGTAACCTTTCATTTGTCAGACACTGCATTTCTTTTCCCCCTGATGTTTTCAACCAAATCTGGTCTGGGGACTGACATGACCACACCAGCACGGGGCCCATACAGAAGCCATGTGCTGTCACCAGTGTTTACAGAAAAAATAATTTAAAAAGTTATTATGGCAAGTGAAAGAACTTGCTTTGGTTGAGGAATCACTTAGGCTATCATTTATTTTACACAACCAAATACAGCGCTGGCCATAATATGCTGCCTTTCAAGTAGGAATCAAATACATTACTTATGCAGCGAATGTTTTTAATGTAACAAAGAGAAGGAATAAAAATGCCTTACAACAGTTTTATTAAAAACAAATTCCCACAGTAAATACATATACACACTGGTACCATGGTGAAACAGCCAAAGACATCGCTGTTAAGTGCTATGGGAAGTACTTATAAATTACTCGAAATAAAAAACATTGTTGCCTGGACATCAGGGTTGAAATGCTGCAGTTTGTAATAAATTAACACAGAACTTCACTTCCCCTCCTCTAACAAAGCAGCCATTTGTCTGAATAACCCACATTCAGCTGTGAGTTATATTTTCACAACTGCAACTGCATTCATTTGCAAATCATTCTCCAGTTTTAATGCTCAAGTTTTAAATACCTTAAGAACTAATAAATAAAGCAAAGTAGAGCAAACAGTTGGCTCGTAGCCTAAAAACTGGCCTAATTTCTGGGGGGTTTCTTTCTTCTTTTTCCTCTTTCACAGTAATTTTGTACATGTCTGACGTTTCTTTAAGCTGTGTTTTGTTTTTAGTCTGAATGTTTTTTCACAATATTTAAATTTAGTGAGAACATTTCAGATTACCGGCAAAAAGAAAGACTACAACTATTTGGTTTTGAATATTAAAATGCTTGTAAAGATTTAATTCCTTGACTACTTCAGAATAATCTTTGAGTTACCTTGAGGTTTTTCTGCTGTAAATCACTTTTATCTCTTGCAAATGGGTTTTTATTTTTGTTGATTCTGCACTTTATGTAGAAGTTTTACTCTTGAGAATGGAAGGCTCTCATTTTGCTAGATTAATAGAAAATATAAATCAAAAAGGCATTTTTGTAAGAGAATCTGCTTTCATTACCTGTTGGGTAAAAATGAAATACCATGCTTTATGTATATTTAAATAAGCTCTTCGGAGTAGTACATTACAAACATTTATTTACAAAGTTTGAGTTTTTAGGTTATTTTCCTGGCATAATTGAAGTCTGGTTTCCATAAACGGAATCCCAGGCTTTGTTCCATGTACTTATTTCATTTTGAATAAATTCCTGTGGGCATGCCTGAAAGGGCTGGTAGTCATTTCAGGAAGTGAAGTTTAGGGAGCAGAGTTCGCAGAGACAGCTTTCATTTAGAGTTGATCGAGGTTTCCTAAAAGAGGATTTGAAACATTTCTGAACCCTTGTCTCCTTTCGTAAGGGTGAGCTGACTGCATTGCTAAGTGTTTCTTAGTGTAAACCTATTTCTACGTATAGAAATATATGATTTTAATGCAAAACACTTACAAAAATCTCTTGCATTCATATTATTAAGCATTGCGTTCACAGTCATAAAGTTAAGGGTATCAAGATCAGTTACTTGAAGGCTTTTGTTTCAAATGTATGTGCAGCTTTTGAAGAAAAAGCATTCTGGTCCCAGTTCCTCTTTTTCTTTTTCCTTTTTTTCTTCTTTATTCTTTTTCTTTTGATTTCCTATTTCCTTTTTTTTTTTTTTTTCTTTTTTTCCCCTTCCCCTTCTCTCTCCCTTGTCTTGCCCTTCCCTGCCCAGCCTTCTTCTTCTCTTTTCCCTCCCTCACTCACCCCATCCCCCAGATGAAATGCCTACGGTTCAACAGTGAATATGCCAAGCAACTATTTGCTTAAAACTATGAAATCATGTAATCTCAGCAGATGTAGTGAGATCAGCTCCAGTTTCTTTTACCACAGAGCCATTCTATACTGGTCTTCTTGCATGGTACCATTGAAGGAGGTAGCTCTGCACACATCTTCACTGGTATTCCCCATTTCATTCAGAGATGGATGTATCTTCTGGCCAATCCAGTGTAAAGCTATTCTATATTTTTCCATCTGCAGTAAAAAAGGGTCAATATTCTAATAGATCTCTCCTGTTGAACCAGATTGAGAAGGAAACACTGAAAATATCTAGCTAACCGGATGGGAAAGGATGAGACTGCCACTTCTGAGATTTGATTTACTTAGATTGCTTTAGCTATGAAATGACACTGCTCCTGCTGAGCTATGTCATGGAACTGAAGATAGGTTGTAAAATTCACTTTTGACTCTGGGCTACAGCCAGGATGGAGTAATGCCTTAGGAACTTCCGCAGTGTGTTGAGAAACTGGCTGCAATCAATAGTTTGGGGTTTGGTTTGGTTTGGTTCAGGGAATTGGATTCTGTTCAATCATCCATACTATGGCCTTGCTTCTGATAAGTCTCAGCCATTTTCAAGGCTCTCCTAAGCAGGCATGAATCTCTTTCTAAATGACATGAAGAGTACTTAGAAGTCCTACTACCTGTATATAGTGCAGACCTCTGTTAAGTGGTAGAGGCTGCTATGTGTACCAGGGATAATTTTAACCTGAACTGCAGTATTCCTTTCTAACGCAGTTATTACTTGAATACTACAGAGTCAAGCCTCGCTAACCTAAGAAAACCAAATAATACTTTGAATTTAAACAAAAAAAAAATTGAAGTGAAATTTGTTTATTGAATCTGCAAAGAGCTTTTCTGGTTCTTGCTGTCAATAAAACCCTTCATGTATAGCCTCCAGAAATTCTTAGTAATAAACAATGGAGAGTTATCAAATTGCAAGTTTCATTACACATGTGAATGTTTATAAAATAAAAAAAAGAGGGATTTGAGTGAGGAGAAAAAAAAGATTGGGGTTAAGATTAAGGGGTTATGATGTGACAGGCTTTAGCTAAGACAAAAGCACTTTTCTATTTAGCAGAGTAATTTCAGCAATACATCTTCTGTAATTTTTTTAATCACCTAGTGATTACTTGTGTGGTGCTATTTGATTCATTGGCCATCAGTACCTGATTAAGATTCTATGCTTAGGCCATCATTACTTTTCAACAGGCCACCCATATGGTGTTAGTGTTGAGCCAGTGCAAATCCCTCAGCTTAACACTGTATATTCGGTTAAAGAAGACTATGTGAAATGCTGACATTAGCATATGTTCTCGTCTTATTGCGTTGACCTTTATCCATGACATTACACTAACACTGGGTCCTTGGAGCTGGTCCAGTAAGAAATTGGGTTGAAATTATAAAATTAGCCATCTGTCCATTAAAACTTTTCAGAACTACCAAGTCGGAACAAATGAGCGCAATAATGCAATGAAACGTAACTGTCAGGTATGAGGTGGACTTTGGTTTTGATTTTCTGCATGTTTTAATTTCTTTCAATTATAAATGGATTTATGTATATATTTTTTTACCCCCATCTTGTACTGTGTTTTGTTATGAGAACACATGCACAATTGATGAGAATCTACGTCTTGAGTTCCATTACGTATTAATTTTTATTCCTATATATAATACTCCTTTGATACTCACAACATCTCTGTCATTGTTAATGATTAAGGGGTGGGATTTTATGTTGCTGCTGTGGTGGTGTGGGGTTTTTTTTTAATGAAATATAAACTTGATGTTTCTGGCATCACTCTTAAGGATGGGTTTTTTTTTTTCCTTTCAGTCTGGTTTTCTTTTCAGTACAGTTTCTGTGATTTTGATTCCAGAAGTACTGCAGGAGATGTATAATAACTTAAAACACAGTTCCAATAGTGATAATTAGTCGTTCAAGAGCTGCAATTTTAAAGAGCTTGAACATTTTCCCTCTGTTATTGTGAGGTCTCTATTAAAAGTAGGAACTACAGTAGCTTGGCTGTAAGGAGCCTAATGGAGCATTTTTGAAAAATAATTCATTTACTAATTAAGAAAATAGTGTTTGTTTATTTACAGTACATAAAATGTTTCCATCAGGAAACAGCCCACTAGGACACGGCAGCTAGCTTGCCGTGCTGACAGCAGAACATCTGCAGTTTAATTTAATACATTTACTAAATGAAGTGGGTAAATAAAGGGATGTTAAACAGCTACTTCCCAGCCTCTGATATTTTTACTTCTCTCTGGAGGTCAGGAGCACTGATGAATGATTTTCCTTCTTCCTGTTTGCCTTGTTTATGGGAGGTTCCCCTGTACCAGTGTTGTTTCAGAGGGTGCCATGTTGCAATTGTGATTGATTAAATTACATTTTGCTGTTGTACCTCACTTTATCTGCTCATCTATCTTTTTGAATGCTCTGTATGTTACTGTCAGGGATTATTTCACTCGGAGTATTTCTTTGTGCATTTCAGAAGCATGTTTTGAGCGCATTATGTGGTTGCTAGTAACAGAAAATTAGATAGCTGAAGAATGGGAATTATTCCTCAGTTTTGCTTCATTTTCTGGACTAATGAAATCTCATTTTAAAAGGTTAGCATTTCAAACCCAACCAAAAATGCCACTACTTTTCCTTTCATAGAACCTCTTTGTATTTTGTTGTGTGGATTTGGGTTTTTTCCTTGAAAATCATCACATATAAACTCAGACTTAACATTATGATTTTTTTTTTTTTTTTTTAGGAAAGTATTTTCATTTTCCATTAAAGTGGCTTTAAGGGATAGCTGAACTTTTTTAGGGGGCAGTAGTGCTACTTTGTGTTACTCTTGTTTCTTCAACCTGTTCCGGGCTTTGTGTAGGAAGGCAATAAAGCCAGCAATGTAGGAGTGGCTATGAGAACTATACTTGCTTAGATGAACTTGCGGTAGATGTCTTATTAACAGGTATGCCATGCGTGGCTGTAATTTGTGAACTTCGTGTTTAGGATCCTAGTTAGGATAGGAGTCCTTGGCTTGAAAGCTCTTCCTCTGCCCCATAGCTGAATCCTGAGTTTCCAATGTTACTCCAAGTTTGCGAATTGATGATGTAGCTTGGAAAGCTTTAGCAGTATACCTTAAAAGGAAGCTGAAAATATTCTTCTGTACCTAATCATGTTAAGCCAGTAATATAAGAATTTCAATAGTTTTTAATGATTTTTTACAAAATAAGAATCAATAGGAATACGCAAATTCTCATTGTCTCTCAGTGGAAGAGTCAGTATGCTAACAGCCCCCCTCTCCCCATTCTCATTAACAGCCCCCCTCTCCCCATTCTCATTAAGGAAGGAATTTAAAAGGCCTATGATTCATTTTTGGTCCAATTTTGATTGCTAATGAGTAGGATGGAGTTTTAAAATCAATGTATAATAACCTATTTGGAGGTCATAAGTACTATTTTAAACAGTATAAATGATGTTTAAAAAAAAAAAAAAAAAGCTCCTTTATGTTACCAAGCACTGAGAAATTGGATTACCTTCATGTACCACATAGAGGTATACATTTTTCGCTGCTGAGGTCGAACTGAGAACAGAGATGCCTCAACATTTACACAGCTGCTTCTTTGAGATTTGACTACGAAGGCTCACCTTTACATTCGATATATGTAGGTCTCCAGCACAGTTGCTTTCTGGGAGGTCTAATGAATCAGGTCTCGCTGTGGCTCCCGCCGTACGCAAGCAGTTTGTAGGGGCTGTTCCACCAAGTTTGCCACTGGGTCAGTGTTCTGTGCTGGCTTGGTCCATGTGGAGCTCCCCAGAAAACAAACTATACCGTGAATCAAGCAGAAAGTGCTTAATAAGTAAGTGTATGCTGCTGTTGGAGCATCTGTTTGTCAGAGAAAAAAACCAAAAGCTATTTATTAGCAAAAACTGACATTTACATATTCATACAAAAGAAACAACTTAATTCAAACTCTGTTGTATGCACACAAGTACCTATATCAAAGATTCTCCAAAACATGCATATGCATTCTTTTTTATTTTAAGGGAGTGCATAAAAGTTTTCTAACCGTGCTTTGAACTTATTCATAAGATTTTATGTGTCTACCTGGAGCAGATTTGAAATTGCTTTTTATAAAATATGTTGCATTTATAAAATGCTTTTTTGGATGCCTTTTTATTTTTCAGTGTTTTTATCAGCCCCAACACTGGATTTCATAGAGCTTTGGGAATTTAAAAAGGAGCCAAGTCAGAGTAAACTTAAGTCACAGATATTTTACATACAATAGTTTGTCTGCTGACGCCAAGCCTCACTTTCCTTCTCCGCTAATAAAAGCCAGTAAGAATTGTCTGATCTTTCGCATCAAAGACAGTGTTTATGAAGTGGCCTGTATCTTGATCTTAAAATATACTTATAATTCCTGCATTAAAAGCTTGAGAAGAATTATGAATCAACATTTCATAGTAAATTGTGCACAGATTTGAGAACTAAAATAGCGTTTCATTCGTGAATAGTGAACCGTCAGAATAGGAGCATTCACAAAACAGGCTTCGCTCTGACTTAATGGTATGTGCTTACCTGAATTAATTCTGCGTGTCCAGTGTTTAAAAAAGAAAAAATAAATAATAATAAACCTTGTTTTCCATATTCTCAAACATTGGGCTATTAGATTAATACTTAAGTGGGGTCCAGGTCATCACATTAACAGCTTTCAGCTCTACGTCCTCTGACTCTCACTGAATTACAGAGCAGACTGCACTGCTGTTATTGCAGCAGCATCTTGTAAGTCTTGGGCATCAGCGAAACCACATATACATACAGGAACTCTTGTTTGGTAGGGTCTGGTTAATCTGGCTGACAGCTTATAATGAAGTAAGTGGGCTATGGTCTAGGTCAGATGTTACAGAGGTCAGAGTCCACTCATAGCCACTAAGCCCTTCTGCCTTCACCAGTATATGGTCTAGGTGTGTCATGGAAGGACACTGTGGAAAAAGAAACATTGGGGAGCACACAGCCAGCCTATTCTCAGCTCCCACTGTGGAGGCTTAAGGAGAATGGAGATGAGCAGTTGGCATCAGCAGCCCTGCTTCCATCTGTGTGTTTCTGAACACGCACTGTTGAGGCTGCTCAGGATCATGAAGAGAGCACAGAGGCACAGCCTGTCCTGTAAAGGAAAGTACCCACTCCCAGGTGTTTTCTGTCCAAGGTTGCACATGCAAATGGTTTACCTAAGGGTCTGTAATAGATCATCTGCTTTTGAGAGCCCTCAGTGAGTAGTAGGTTAGAAGGTGATTCTGTAAATGACAGCAAATTCCTATCGTTCATTTCACGTATTATTTTTATTCTTTTTATGGCGAATCTTTAAAATACACAGTTTGAGGTGTTTACTCGGGATTCTCTATATGATGGAGCATCTGGTTGGCTTTTCTTGTTTTTTATTTTCTCCTTACAAATACAAAATCAACACATTGAAATGGAAAAAAATATGAAGAAATACAAAAATGCTGAATATATTCCTTTGGTATATTCAAAAATTGTGTTGAGATTCCTGGATGTGATGTAATACATAAGAGCAAGAGCTAACAGTGCCCTTTTGTTCAGTGGAAATGCCAGTAGCTAGTGCTACAATACAGATAGGAGCAGCATTTCTCAGGAGCTGGAGGAAATGGCAAAGAGACACTGAGGCTTTAGACATCCTGTTGGCCTCATCTAAATGCGGGCTTTGAGCTTTAGACTCCAACCTTTGCAGGTTCTCTAAGGGGTCCTTGGACTTAGTGAGTTTGCCCCCTTCTTCCCTCCATGTATCTCACACTTTATTTACAGGATGCAGAAGCCCATATTTTTAACAAGCACTTAAGACGGCCCAAAGAAAACATTGAAATTTGTGCCAAAGGAAGTTTTCTGGGATTTCCTTTTGTTTGGTTTTCTTGAGAAGGAGCTTTTTTTAACCTAGGTTGTCCAAAAAAATTGATGCGTCCTGAATTTTGTTTCTTGAATTGTGTTTTATTTTTTCTCTTTAAAGCACATCTGCGGATAAAAGAATCCCAAATTTGTAATTGAAATTGGAATGGAAGGTGAAAGAAAACTTAAGTTTTGGGAAGCTTGATATTTGTTTATTTTGGTGACTATTCTATATAAATGAGGTGTTTTGAATAGGCTTCACTGTAATTCTGTTGAAATGATGAAATCATTTACTGTCACAAATGCGGTAAGTGCTGAACTAGTTTGGCAGTACTTTCTTGAAAAATCTTCCAGGAACTCTCGTATTTTTGCCAAAGTTCTGCAAGATCTCCAAGCACTGACCTTAGCCTGCAGTGTACCAAGCAGCACAGGGCAAAACACAAGAGAAGAAACTAATTTGCACTGGGGAAAAGGGAATCTCTCTCTTGCTTTCCTGTTTGCAAAACACTGAGTTAGGATATTTGTTTAGACATAGGGAATAATGGGAGCAGAGGGATAAATCTGGGAAATGGATTGCTGCAGTGTGTAACCAGCCATTTCTGTTTCACTATAAGAACCTTGTGAGGTGTGGATGAAGCATCTCTACCAATTTCACATCTCTCCTTCATTTCAGTCACTGTAAACACAATGTTTTTCACTGCATTTTTTGTTTTAATTTTAAATGAAAAACACTTCCAGGTAGAGAGAGTAACTTTGATCACATACTAGTATATGTTTGTTATAAGAATTCACAAAGTACTTTGCATGCATCTGGTGTTCCTGTTTCATAGCTCATGTTATACTTTACTTATGTCTTAGTCATTTGCATCAATTAAATTGAATTGGAATATTTTTCTCCTCCTACTTTAGCCCCTCATCTTCAGCTGTCAACATGCACATGCCAGTCAGCAGTGTAGCTGTCAAAGCTGACATCAACATCTACAGTTGTATTTTTCTGGTGTCTGTATCTGTCTTATTCTGAGTATTTCTTAATGTTTGTCTTGCTGCTAATAAAAGGATTTGCAAAGAATTAAGTTCCATCTACCTTCATCCTAAAGAGCCTTTGGAAAATGGGATTTCACTGTTGAAATCCAGTTCAGCAGTTACTCTGTTCCCATCTTTAAGGTCAAATTCTGGAGGGTTATAAGCTTTCAGTAGTGCTTTCTTTACCGTCAAGAAACACTAGGCTCACTGAGGTTGATCAGAATATCTTTCAGTAAGGCCAATTATCACATACTTCCATATTCCCAGTGCCTCAGTTAACATGGAAAAAAAAGTGATATTTCTTCTGAAAAGTAACACTGGAGAGTAATGCCTATAGACAAAACCATTTACAGAAATGTTTTTAGTAGTGTGTAGTGCTGAAACTGTTGTGAGAACTTTATCTCTCAAAATATATTCAATGTTACTCTTTCACTGAAATGGAAAACTTTATCATTTGCTTGGGTGGATGTGGTATTTGTGTGCTTACAGAGCACTGAACAAAAAAAGTGAAATATTTCAAACGGGTTCTTTGCTGTAAATTTTGGGAGAAAACATTGAAAGAATCTCATTGGTAAAGCTTTTGAAAGTACAAATACCTCATTTTCAGGGCAAATGGAAATGAATGATGAGTGATATGCTGCTAATGAAAAGCTTACAGTAGGAATAATCAGATGGTAAGAGTGCTTAAGTTATACTCTTCTATATGTCTTGCTTTATAGAACTGTTCTGAACAGTATTTCAATCCAAATGTCTCTCAAGGTGTACACAAATTCTTTTCATAGTGAGTAGCACCTGAATACCTTCTTCCCTTACCAGGCTGCTAATGTAGCTCTGTAGGGTGTGCATGATGGATGTGTTGAATGGGTCAGGTCTTGCTGCACGTGCTGCCTGCTTCCATGCCTTCTTCCACAGCTTCAGATCTATTCTTAATGTTCACAGATTTTCCTCCCTGTTTCTGAGACCTTTCCTCAGAAACACCATCAGAATACAGAGGGGACAGAGTACAGAAATCAGAGTGTGAGGGAGGGAGTTTGGTCTGAGCAAAACTTAAATGAAACCCTTTTGTAGTTACCAGTGTGTAAACAGAGGCCTAGAGGCTTCCGCAACATAGAGAAGCAAAGCTTTTTGCCTCGCTCTCTATGACAGCCAGCACACCAAACAGCCTGTTGTAAACGAGTCAGCGCCATCTTTGGCTCCCAGCAGGAAAACTGTGGAGTGCTCTTGGTAATAGCTTCCAACCTGCAGCTCCAACGGATATTTTTAGGTCTGTCTTGAAGATATATCAGCTTCCATACGCTTCAGCGTCTTTGTCTGGAGTCACTACAGCTCCAGACATGTCATTGAAGTGGGGTATAATTGTGGTCTCATGCCTTCTCTATCCACCCACCAATCTCAACTGCTTTAAGAGAGCCTCCTGCTGTGCTACAGAGAGTATTTAGAGCCTTTCTGAGCAAAAGTCAACTTGAACTGTGTGCTGTGCCTGAATTTAAAGAATATTTCGGGGGGAGGTGAAGAGAAAATACGCTGTGAAATCTCTTGTTCAGAACAATCCAATTTATAATGGTAGAATGCTTCAAGCGTTTTTGTTAGAGGTATGTGATATACACAACTTATAGTTATGGGACACTGAGTTTTCAGTGAGTGATTTCTGACATTATAGGAGAAATGGTGAGACGTTATAAGACTGATTAATAGCATGATAAGAGGTCTGCTCTGTGTCAGTATAAAAGTCAGTGTAGGTTAAGGTTTTGTCCATGCTAGAACACTAGAACTTTTATTCACAGAAGTAATCCTTTTGTACTCGGTAAAGCTAGTAATTGGAGTTTTGTTTACTGGTTGTATGAAGATTCACCAGGCAGCTGCCATTTATCCCGTGCAGTTTAAGTTTTTCCCTTCAAAGACTTCTGGATGCTTTATAGACAGTAGAATAAAATGGGAAATACGGATGAAGAAAGGAAGGTTTATAAGACTTTTGAAAAGTCTAGAAAAGAGACTTAGATGGGAAGGTTTTTTTGTTTTTACTACTTCTGTGCAGTCCAAAGAATAAAATCACTAAGACTAGATTCTTTTTTTCAACTGATGCTGTGTGCTCATATTTAAATTATAGATTTTAATCTTCCATAGCTGTTGAAAGATGTGGCTCTGGCTGGCTTCTTGCTTCTAATCAATGAAAAAAGGACAAGTACCACCAGATCTGTCTTTCATCACACAAGTGAGAAATCCGTATGGTCACTCTAATCCCTCTTACCAAAGAGCAGCTGGGATAAGATCCATGCTTTGGCGAATTGGAGATTTTTAAAGTGCTGGAAAAGAGCTGGTTGAATTGTTGGGCTTTTTACAATACAAGTTTTTATGACTTAATCTAATATAAAACAGAAGATAAAGGTGAAACAATGCATAACAGCATATCAACAGCAGATAACATTAACCTGGTTCTCCTGCACAATCTCTATGAATATTTCAGCCTAGTAGAAAGTATTTTCCATCCAGTTAAATTAGTAGCTGAACAAAGCAGTATTAAAAGTCAGAAAAAATACTAAATAGAAGTTATAGCACTTAATATAGAGAATAGAGGAATGATCATCTGGATAATGTTTTCTAAAGAATTTAAGGTATAGGAGCTAGTCTTATAATTTATATCAACTTTTCAATCAAGTAAAGCAAATTGCTTGTTGGAAGAGTATATAAAGAGAGGGAGGGAGCACAAGCAGGAAGATAAGTCGGAACCTTAAAAGAGTGAAAAGACAATATGTATTTTTCTAAGATGGAAAATTTAATTAAACTTATCTTTTTAGATCTTTTTACAGCTATATCCATGTAGTTCTAAAACAGAAACAGCAGTTACAGCTGCAGTGATGTTTTGCATAGCTTGAAATTGTTGTAACTGAAAATGAACTGTTTTTCTCAGGAAGTGTTCTGCAGAAAGAAAAACATTCAAAAACAATGGAAAGAAAATGTTTACTTGAATTAAAAATCTTTGGTTTTCTTCGAATCAACAGTTGAGTTATTTAGCTTAATTGGCACAAGTACACTTAGAGAATGAAATTTATGTCTATCAAAATTTTCTCAGAAATAATGATAAGCAGAAACAAAACAAAAAAAAACCAACAAAGTCATTTTGTGGTAAATTCAGTAACAGAAATACCTGAAAAAGAAACTGTTCATCTTATTTGGGGATAAGGTAACATCTACTTCCTACTGAGATGAATTGCCTCCATGCAGAAGCACACTGTGCTCCATGGTAATCTTTCCATATATTTCAATGGGCTTTCATAGGGCGTAATTTTTCAGTTTGTCTGTCTGCTTCTCTTTGCCAGCAACTGGCTCTTTGTAGAACCTGATGGGTTTAGTTTAGAAAGGTTTTCCAAATTTAAACTGGAATGATAATATTTGGTTAAATCTCTCACTGTATCAACGGCCATTCAGCTCGAAATGCAGATTCAGATCTAATCCTGAAATTCCTCATTCATCAATGGTTTGTTTTCTGGTTTTGGAGACTTCGGGCACCCACATTTGATCTACAGAGACTTTTTAGCTAGCCTTGTTTGAACTGCAACCTCAATATCTGTGTTAAGCAACCATCATGGTGGCGAATCATCAGCATCACAGTCAGAATCTGTCTACTTCTCCGTGGTTCATCCCTTTTATATGTTCACTTTGTATTGTTATAAAGGCAGGGATTACTTCTTTGGCAAATATAATATTAGAGATGATTTTCACTAACACAAATAATATTCATGCAATTAATATATATATATATATATATGCTGTGATATGAATTTAGGTAATTTTAAAAGAAACAGTTCCAAAATTAGGCATTTAATTTAAATTTCTGAAATATATAAGTAGTTACAAGCAACATAGTCAGGGTAGATGCACACTGTGTTCTCCCTTATACGAATTTAAATCTAGTGTAAAAACAGACAGATTCATTCATGCCTATGAAATTACATCTAAATAGGTTTGCATAAGCACCAGGTTTAATGATCATTGCGTGGCATAATTAAAAGATGATGTTACCTGAATATCAGATTTTCTGTGTGCATGTTTATTTGGAGTTTTAATTGAAAATAAACAAAATCAGAAGTGCAAAAAAGAAAAAAATAGAAAAGATGTGTGAAATGTAATGATAATGGTTGACTTCTAAACAGCCAAGGAAATTATAGTCATCTTATGTGTGGGACAGGAACAAACACCTCTTAATTGCACTTCATTATAACGTACCTTTCTCTTCTTGGTTGTATATATTAATTATAAAAATCATGTTTCAGAGACGAAAAGCTGTACAATAGGGTTTTTTTTCCCTCCCTCCCTTATGCTGTCTGCAGCAGGATGGAAGAACAATATCAACTGTCATCCACAGAAAGAGCTTAAGAGCTTTCAAAGACAAATCATAAAAAGAATGAAAGGCTATTATAAAAAAAGGAGGAAAATGCTTTGATTTCACAGATTTGCTACTTATTAATGTTTAAGGTTCTCTCTTCTTTTTAAAAGTATCTTCTCATATTGTTTTGTATGTGTTATGTGCAGGTACATCACTTTTTGATGACTATATCACATGACATGTGCATTACGTAGCTAATTATTAACGGATGGAGGTTCAGGGGATAAGATGTGGGAATAGATACTATAGCAGCCCTCCAGGACTCACATCAGTTCTTCAGCTAACCTGTGGAAAACATGAATGTGAATCTCATGACACAAAGCGATACCATCTTTTCAGGTCTTTTTGGTTTTGTTTCTTTCATTCATGCGTTTCTTTAGAGGGATACTTCAAGATCCTTGAAAAGTAAGTTTCCTCTATAGTTGTCCTACCTGTTTTGTGTTTATCTGGCACCAAAATGTGGCTGTAGATCTCCTTCATGATTTGGATTTTCTGTGGTCCTGTTTCCAGTGTGGTTAGCATTGATATTTACTCAAAGCATACTGTAGCTTACAAGACTGAGTAGTATAACTGTTGTTTTTTTTTTTAATCTAGGAGCTATCTTAGCAGTTAAGACATGATGAGTATTGGATGTAGCCCTGCAGTTTAACCATCTGTATGAAACTTGGCGTGCTGAAACATCCTGTAAAGCCAGTTACGCTAGTTCTTAGGAGCTATCTTCTTCATTTTTTTTCCCACTATTTCTCACATCTTTTTCCATTTCACTTTAAACATGGAATATAGTTTCCTGATGCAGGACTTTGTGGTCTAGTTATTTTATGTGCTTCCTAAGGCCAAAAGCTTCTTTTAGTCTGAGCTAAATCATCTCATCAGCAGCATCTCATGCAGCCTCTGTGGGTCTTACGCATTCAGTGTTTCTGTCAGAATTGTTAGCAGACCAGTTTGTCTTGCCTGCATGTCCTGTTGCAAGTAGGTGAAGGCTTGCTGTTGTATTATTCATATGACATACATACTCTTTGGAGGAAAAAAAAAAAAAAAAAAAAAAAATCAGTGAACTGTTTCATTAGTAACCATGTTTGCCAATGATTCCTGAAAGGGAATGTCTGCACAGACACAGGCATTTGGATGATGCTTGTATACTTTTCTGGGCATTTTCCAGAATTCTGCAGCAGTAGCCTCTGCTAGAGCATGCATTTGCTCTGGTGGGAGGAAAATCCTCCTTATATGGCAACACCAGGCTTATTAAAGTGATTATAAAATATGTATGAAGAAGATAGGTACAGATGTCTATCTTGGGAATACAAATTATTACTTCACACTTCCCCCTAAAACTGTTATTAATGAAAATAATAATAACTGTGAAAAGCATGACCCTGCCTCCCCTCTCAGGGACAACTGCAGCATAGATGCTGTTATTTCAACGGATTGGTCAATTTATTAAAAGAAAGTAAACAGAAAAAAAGGAGGACTCCTTTACAGAACCTGCTCTGAATTGCACACAGGCGCTAGGCAAGCCAGCAGATCGTCCTGCCATTTACAGACACATTAACTTTGACCTCCTTTGCTCTATCACATGCATCTCCATATGGGTTTTCTTCATTATTCCTGTGATAAACTGATCTGAGTAATTCAGACCCAACTTAATCAACAGAGTTTCTCTGGACTCCTCTCAATTTTAATGCTATTTGTGAAGTAGTTTAACCATTAACTTGCATAAAGCTATGGAACTGCATGAAGAATACTCACATGATACAATTTTGTTCTGAGGAAATATTAACTTGAAGGGAAAATAAAACTCAGAATAGTGATTAACCAGTCACTTCAAGCACTACAAAATAAGCTGGGATAGCCAGCTTCTCTGAATTCACATAAAAATGTAATCAAGTTAATATGAAATAAAAGGTTCGTGCAGGCTTTTCTTTTTACAAGATGTGCTGATTTGTCCTTGATTTAATCACGTTTTGTTTATGATTAATGAATAATTCGCCTTAGAAGCCAAACAAAACTCACTGAGAATTTGAGGAAATGGTTTATTTAGAAACTACAAGAAAACTTCTTTGTGAGTTACAAAGTATTAAAAATCTAACTCAGTGCAAACTCAGCGCGAGGCTGTTGAACTGGAGCTAACAGGATGCGCAAAGTTTCACTTACGGCACAAGAGTTACACAACCTCAGTCTGTTTGGGAAATCTGCAGGTAGAAATTGTGTAAACTTATGAAATGTGTAAAGTATATGACAAACTCTCCTCTTTCATTCTCGGTGATGTTTTATTTGTCAATGTAGATTCATGCAGATGAATTCAATATCTAATCATGTGAACTTTTCGAGATTTCCATTTATTTATAAAGCAAAAGTAAATGTATTCATAAGGAAAAACAGCTAGAAATATGACCAAGTTGTTCTTGTTAAAGGAGCAAATTTGTGCAAGTTCAAAGATTTCACTGGGATGTACAGCCATTTTTGTGACACTACATTTAAATAAAAACAATATCTGGGTAACGGATCTGAGGGAAGAAATGAGGTGAATCACAACAGTAATGAAAGTTGCCGTGTATAATTCCAGAGAACAAAATGTTATGGTTCTACGGTACATGCATATCAATTGTCACAGGATCTTTATGTATTTTTTCTGATCACGAAGTAATAATTATTTTGGAAAGGTCCATCTTGGGACAGGTAAATTTGCAGGAAGCAGTACTTTAAAAAATAATCTTTTTTTCATATAATAGCAAGGCTTTTGTGTTCCAGTGGCCTGAGATCTACGTTACTGTATGGTCTAATTTTTAGGGTTCGTGCACAGTCTGAAGACTGTCACAGTCTGAAGCTTTCCTTATGCAGTGTCTAACAATCTTCTTTACAAAACAGTTGTTTTACAATGCTGTTAGATGAGTGACTGTTCTGGTGTTAGAAATGGATGACAGAAGATGAGTTATGCCCTAGAATAGTGATATAAGAGAATTCATGCCCTAGAATTAATGCAGGACTCACCTGTGCATACAGAAGCACATATTTATCTTTAATTCTTTACTGAAGAGCGGGAATGAGGTTTGCATAGTGTTCTAGCCTGTGCTGCATTAATTTGTTCAGACTAATTCTTCCGCAGTAATGGTGTATGAGCTGCTGGATGAGCAATTGGAAAACACAGGCAAATTTGGACTGTGTCAGCAGATTTGCAGTGTGTATGGTAGCTCAAAGTCTGTCTCTCCTCTGAAAAGTTGTTCCTGTTTTCCTCTTGGAAGAAATTGTTTTTTTGTTGTTGTTTTCTTTCTTTATTTCTATATAAGTTAAGTTGCTTATCTCAGGTAAAGTCTTACAAGCAAAGGATTATAGAATTCAAGTTAATTCTGGTGAAGTTAACCATATTATGGCAGCATGAGAATTACAGAGTTTTCTCACTGGTTTACTTTCCTAAGAAACCTTGTTGATTCTTTTGTAATTTGGCAGTATCCTCTCCAATTTAAAGACTCTCCAAGTTTAGCTGGGATTTCTGAAATTTCCTCCATTTTCTGGTTCTTATTTCACTGCTGTTCATTCAAAATGCACGTATTTAACTTCCCTTTTACATCTCATAACTCTTTGTGGCACACATGATTCAGGCTAATCCGCCTTGGTATTGACATCATGGAGTTTAATGACGTGTGCATGGTTTGGGTCACCACTTAAGAAATAACATAGCTCTGAGAATTTAGGGTGATCTTTGGCCTTTGGTTTGCTTAATATTGTGGGTTTATGTTTTTCTAATTTGTTGAGAACTGTTTGTACTTTGGATTACTAATCTGTAACTGAGTGTTGTCTTCTGTGTTCATCCTGCTGATGGTATTTGGAAGCAGACCAAAGCTATTATCTCTTCTTTAAAATTGTGGAAAGCATTTATGTCAGTGTTTTCTCCATCAGAGTTTCTTCTTCATTTACAATCTCATTGGAAACGTATCAGAAGAGGATAAAAATACCATGAGCTGTATTGGTAGCTATGCTACCTCTGTATTTTTACAGATAGAAGTGTTGAATGTCTTGCGTAAACAAAACCTTAAATGGCATTTTGTCTGTTTCTCTCAATTGTAGTGCATCAAGCAGAGATTACGTACTGTCAGTTAACAGTTATGGTTGGAAATGAACTATGGGCAGAACTCATAGTACAATTCTTGACAAAAATTGTCAAGGAAAGATCCTATGTTGCAGGGCTCTGGTAAGGAAATGACCCCCAAGGCACTGCGCCCCTCCCGCCTACCTCTGTCTTTGCTTTCCTCAGGATCATTCCAAGAGTGCATCTCAGTGTGACCACATGGGCTAAAGCGCATTCCCCTGCGGTGGAGCAGAGGGAAAAGCCCTTTTCAGCCTTACTCAGGGTCAGTGCCAGAACCAAAGTTGTACATAACATAATCAGAGTTTTGGCCCACTTGAGTTTCTTGAAAGATTGAGAGCCTAGTTCTTGTTTGAAAGTTGGGGCCGTACGGATCTAAAAAGAAAAATATAGTGTCATTCCAGAAAGAATCTTGTCTTCTCTTCTGAAAGGGAAAGCAAAGGAAAGTAAAAATATTCCTTGCTCATCAGAGATGGCTGAGCATGAGAACCAGTTCCTTCTCAGCCTCCTGACTCTCAGGCTACAGAGCCCCTGTGCCTCTCCTGGGCCATTGCTCAAAGCGGTATTGAATGAGAGAGTAACAGGAGGGATATTTGTGTGGACATCTATATGATTAAAAATATATGCTTCTTAGTGAGCGTGTAGCAGTTTGACGTTAGCCTCATAACGTAGTATCCTTTTCTTTCCCGCTACTGTATTGTGTAACAGATGGCATAAAACAAAGCAGCTCAGCTTTTCCTTTTTTTTTTTTTTTTTTTTTTTTCAAATAATGAATCCAGTTATGAACATCTGGAAACATGGAATGCTGAAAAACAGACTGCGTTCCAAAGAATATTGGGAAGGTGGCAGGAGGAAAAATCTCTTCTAATTCTGCTTCATTTGATTGCAAGTGTGCCTCATTATTGGGAAACTTTTTTACTCAGGCAAAATTTCAACTGCCATCAAAGAGAGCTTTTCTGACTAATGTGAATTATTCAATCTCTAAAGGCACTCCATTGATTTCAAGGGAACAGGAACTTCTAATGCTGTGGTTCAGATACCCATCTCCCAAATTAGATACGGGTGAACATTAATCTATGCTAGTGCAAATGGAGATTCCTTATAAGTGGAAAATTTTATGTTTTTCCCAAGTGCTACTGCAGCGAAAGACTATGCCAAATATTGACCAAATCTCTTTGGATGAATGTTTTTACTCATGAATTTGTTCTTAAATGTGCAAATAGTAAATTTAAAAATCATGTGCTCATGCTCATCCTATTGCAATTTTGAGTCACGTTGAAGAAATAATTTCTTTGTTCATCTTACTGCTAATTAAGTTAGAAACTTACATCATGGATTTTAAATTGTGAAGAAAATAGAGTGTAAAGGTGGTAAGATGAATGAATCAAAATCCTCATGATCAAAACTGACACCTTATTAAACAATAGTTATAGCACCACAGACATACAAGCACAATGGGAAATACAAGTGACAGTGCTTTCATACAGGCAGAATGTGGAAGGAAGGGTTAGTACTGAAACCTGTTGAAGCCAGAGCAGTCCATCATTTTTCTAAGAGCCCTGTATGTGATGGCTGGCAAAATGTAAACTTATGTTAATAGACACCAGTGTGTGCACTGGGTCAAATTCCTTAGCGTTAAGAATGATAGCAGTGGTAACTGGCATTTCAGTGATACAATAAGAACATTACCTGGAAAGTAAGGGGAACTGTGTGAGGAGAGAGAATGTTCTGATTACAACTTTTTATTGTCAAGTTCTGTTCAGTGCAAGTCTGCAAATTGCATTAATAATCAAACAGTTAAACAGAATCTGTCTCACAAATAATTATTTTAGACGCTAGATTAATTACATGCACAAACAGATATGGGATAGGGCTGCGTTATATTGCCATTTTGTACCCAGTGCTGACCTGCACCAAGTAACTTCCCAGCCACTTACAACCCTAGCAAACATTTCCTTCTTTTCGTTCAATGCTAATGCAGAATAATCCCGCTGGAAAAATACACCAGCCTTGAGCTGCATACACTGTGAGGTTTTTCACGTAACATAGAAATAAACTGTGTGAAGATGAAACAAAAATACTAAAAAAAACACACCCTTTTCTTTACAAACTGGAAAAGGTGACATAAATTACACTGAAATTATGACTGCAAAAAGCTTTTTTAAGCTTTATTTCAGTTCCTCGAAACAGTTAATTTCTAATAATTTAATTAGCGATGCAACAGGCTGATGAAAATGGGAGCTCATACCACTTCATAGACAAGGCTCTCATAGCACGCTTAGAGCCCTTTAGCTTTGCTGTTGTTTCTGTGTAAGAATCAATACCACAGGCAGCAATTATGCGTTGTTGTTTTTTGGCTAAAATTCCCACACATCTGGGATAAACAGATACTCTATGCAAACTTCCTCTATTAACTCCACCAGTTTCCATGGAATGACTCGCTATATGCTTGTTAAGTAAATGATTGTTATAAGGCTATGGAGACATGGTCGATCAAATTAACCCCTTTTATCCAGCCTCCAAAATGGTTCCCTTCATTTGCCTAAATTCAGCTGCTTTGGGGAATTTTTTCAAGCTTGAAGGACTCTCTGGATTCATCACATTAGCAAACTGTAACCTGAGAAGAGGGTCTTTGGAGCAGCAGGACTTCTTTGGCCCCCAATTGTTTTGCTAATCAAGATTATTGCCACTATTGAGATGTGGAAAGATAGCCTAGCTGACAAAATTTGTCAGCTTCCCATGAAATAGTTCTGTCAGTTTAGTCAGGGTGCCAGCTAATATTAACATATAAATGAAGTCTCTCCCCCTCACCCCTTAATAGATGCAGAGAAAATATAAACACACACACAAAAAACCCCTCTGTGCTTAAATCAAACAAGCTTCTTTTCTCAGCCCTAGCCCATGTCCCTGGAAATCCTGTGAGTAGTGGAGCTAAAGGGTGGGGGGAGGGAAGCAAAATTTGCACAAAACTACTTTTAAGCCATAAAGCAGCAAAGCTCCACTCCCCTGCTGATAGCAACAGGAGATTGATTACGCCTGCAAAAGTACAAATGGTTGCCTGAATGCAAGTGGCAGACCTCCAAAGCAGTATGTTCTATGTGCTGGTTTTACATTTTATAGCAGAGGACTTGGATACAAAGTGGAAAAGTGGAACAGGGGGTATGAAAGAGTTATCTCTGCCCAGAGGTCAAACCCATGAGAACCGCCCCTGCCGGTTTTCCAGCCCGACCGCCGGGATATAGCCGAGGGAGCGCAGCCTCCACGCAGCCATCCTCCACCTCCGGCCCTCTGCAGCCCGTGGCTCCCAGCACCCACTTTTGGCCTCTCCTTCTATTTTTCTCATCATCAGAACTCATACTCTATTTTCCAGCTAACCTGCAAGGCGATAAACCCTACCGTTCTTTCATCCGCTTGTACAAATGTTGCGTTACTTTGTCAAAAGCAAATGCCTCGAAACGTTCTGGCAGTGCCTCTTTCAAATCCCAGCTGTACTGAATCCTAAAACAGGAATCCAGACTTGCATGCATTTTAATTGTAAATGGAGCCACTGAAAGTTCGCTTAATCTTTTAGGCTGATTTAAATATAAATAAATTAATATCTCGTGATATTTGTAATCTGCAACTCAGCAGTATTGACCATTTGGTACTAAATTAGCTCTTGAATGGCAACTGTGCAGCAGCTTTGTGTAGTTAGTGTACGCATCAGAGATGACTCTTCTAACAAGTTCAATAGGCTTTGCAAAGCATAGCTTTAAATAGAAGAAATCCTTCAATCATGATTTGTTCTTGCTTTATGAGAAACAATCAGATTATTCCTTTGTGCTGAACTGTGACAATACTCTAAAGCATGAATGAAAACTAGAATATATGTTCCCCCAGTGGATTACATCAGCCTTCTTGTTCATTAGGCTAACATGAAAAATAGATTTAATGTGTAAAATATCTGTCGCTGAAGAGAATATTAAGAAAATTACTTGGAAGCGGTTTGTGGGAACTTCGAAGATAATGAGTTAATGACAAAGCACAGCATTTGTTAAGTAGTTCAAAGCACATCGTTCCTGAAGAGGTCTAGGCGTGTAGCTAAGCTCCCTTCATGACTTTTGATTGTCATACGGAACTGATTTCAACTTGCCCAAAACTGTCGTGAAAAATGCTGCATTAACTGCCCAAACTGTGGAGCTAAGGAAGCATATTCCAAACAGCTCTTCTGTTACCCATTGTACAGTGTTTAATGGCGCGCGCAGCGCTCTTACTCGTACTTCTGATCCAAGCTTCACTCTAAAAAACTTAACTGAGATGCATTAGAGTTGCTTTTTAAACTGAAAATAAAAATCATGCACTACAATATTGAGCATTGCTTAGAGTTAGTAATAATCATAAGAATATAAAGTCTATGGGAGTTAAAGCCATAGCTCACTTTAAACTTCAGTCTCAGAGTCTTTGTGAATTTCATGGATTTCCCCTCTGGCTCAATAGAGCTTCACTGCATCAAGTCCTTGTCCTGTGCTCTGGCCTCTGCTGCCGGATGTGAGGCAGGGAAAGGCTCGGGGACATCTCATTTACTGTGCAACAGTGTTTTGTAGGAGTGAATGAACACTCTTTGCCCCAGAGAGTTCTCAGTCTGGAATAGCTTTGTTATCCATTACGGTAGCAGTTCAACAAAACATATGTATTCCTACTTTGTGTTCATCCAGCTCCAGATCTTCTCACAGGCTGCCTTCTGCTGTTAGATTTTAAATTTCTTAAATACCTTAAATAGCTTAAGGAGTGACATCAGCAGTAGAAGTCTTCTGCTGTACAATTGTCTTTCAGGTCCGTGTCAGTGAGAACTTGCATAAAGTCTCCAGGTAGGAACTTTTTAATGCAGTCAGTGAGATACACTTCACTGCATTAAAACCCCAGTTTACTCTGTGTGACTTTTCCTCCCATTTCTTTCTGGTCCCACTCCCACATTTTGCATGTACAGGGCTGGTCAGGTACATACAGTTCCACCACAAAGGAAGTCCTGCCCAGTGATGGGGTTCAGAACTTTCTCGTCCTGCCACATGTGCTGGCGGCGCAGAGGGAGCTGAGCGGTGCTCATAATGGAGCCCTTCAGAGCTCACAGGGAGCAGCTGCCTCACACTTCGGTGCACACAAACAAAACACCTGCTTACACGCAGAAAAAAAACTGTAAGCAATGGGGCCAACTATATGTTGGATGTTGTTTACTCTTTCTTTTATCCTTTTTGAAATATTTTAACACATTTTTTGCATTCTTGATATTTTCCTTCTCTTTTTGTTGAACTTGCAAAGCCACTGCCAGGACTTTGCTGTCCATGATTAATGATAAACATCCAAAAGTTTGAATTGGACAAGCAAGTTTGACTACCCAACTTTCAGATCTAATTCATATTCTATGCAAACTTCAAATGGATACATAATGCAGCTAATTAAATATTTCTCCTGCTGCTGGGGTATGGATGTAATTCTTGCATGGGTCAACAGTAGAGTTTTATCCATGCTACTGAAGGATTTTTTAGCACAATGGCAAGAGTGTAGCGAGGCTGTCTATAAGAAAACTGGTATACTGGCTGTTTAATTTTAAGCCATACTTTTTGGTGTATCTGGGTGGGCAGCACAGATGGTTCTTCAGGTATGGCAGCAAGATGAGTAACTCCACTGAAATTGGTATGTAATGCTGAGTAAAAGGTAATTAACTTGTATTTCTAGATTCCAAGTAACATATTGCAACTCCTCACTTCTCAGACGTGTTTCATGCAGCCTGATCCTGGTTTCTGGTAGATTACTATTGTTTTCAGCAAAAATGCCTACCAGTTCAGGGGAGCTGACCATACTGGTCAGACTGTAGTTCATGGCAGTAGCTACGGTCGTATGGCAGCTCTCTTTGTGACACAAATGTACCACCTTTACCTGTTCATAATGAGCCTGTCTAACACAGTAGTACCCTATCCTGCCATCAGCAACAGTTGTCACTCTGTTTGGAAGTTGCAGAACAGAGATTAAGGACTTAATGTTCAAATTTTAAATGAAATATTCTCTCATCGTTATGGGTGGTCTCCTTCCTGGGCATCGCAAGGACAGTATAGTTGCACTGCCCAATGCAATTGCCTGAACTGTTCATTCATTCAAAAAAAAAAAAAAAAAAAAAGCTGTCCGTGCTGGCAACCTTTTAATGTTCTAAGCTGAATATGCACATAGAGTGTACATTAATCAAAGCAAGTTTGAACTTCCTTTTTTATTTTTAAACTTGCCTTGAATTTTCTTGGACTGACTAACTCTAAATCACAAGCATAACTGTTTTATTTAACCAAGGGAAACGAGTGGGAACAAGTTCTTACTGACAATGGCTCTCTGCTGGAACCCAGAGAAGCAAATGCAAGCAATGCAGTAAGGAAGATCAAACTTGTTACACTGCTGATATTCTAAGAGTTTGAACTCAGACTCCCTGCTGGCCTCAATTTTACAATGATAATCATTTCCTAAAATGTCTTCATTTTGTAAATGAAGCTGTACCTCCCTCTGAAGCAGGGGTTTGCAAAGATTAAATCATTTACATTTCAAAGTGTTCATTTTTTTGCCAGTGTGAGAAATACTCGAGCAGGAAAATGAGTGCTCCTTTTAATTTTTGAAAGCCAGGGGAGCATTCATAGTGAAAATAATCACAGCCTATTACGGCAGCCTTGCTTGCCCAGTCCCACTTCAAAAGGATGAGCCTATCTTTTCCCCACCCAGCAGTGAATGACCACTTAAATGAGTGATGGCTTATTAATACTATGACTCAGCCACTTCTCGATAAGGAGAACAATAAGAGGTCAAAGCTTGAGCATCCCTTACAGGAATTAATGAGAACATGTTGCTGGTAATTTGGTCTTTTGGAGATTACATTTAAATTAAAAGGTTCTTGTGTCAGGCTTAATGGTGTGACCAATATCGCCCCTATTTGAAATCCAGAGACCGCATATTTTTGTCCTTTCCACCTGTATAATTTCATTGACTTTATTAAGGTTGCCTCAGGGGTTGGGCATCATTTAAAGAAAAAATGAGAGACACTGACAAAAGAAAACTTTAAAGAGGTTCTCCAAAAGGAAGTCTTATGAAATGATACATACTTAAAGTCTCTTGGGAATACTGTTGTTTTTGGAGTCAGGGCATGTTATTACAGAAATAATAAAATGCATGTATGTAGGATATGTTACGTTAATATTTATGCATAGAACCTGGAACTGATTTCATTTTCAAAGAACACTTACCCTGAAGTTGTGGGCTATTCCTTTTTGAAAAGCAGTTTAACCACTCATAGGTAACAGTGTTTGTGCAAGCATGGGCCCTTTTCTTTGATTCCTCAGCCTTCTTTCCATTTAAAAGACTTAGCTCCTGGGATGTCTGTTTTCATTCTTATATCTTACTTTTATTTTATTAATGATTTTGAAATTGACACTTTGAAACAAAGGCATAAAATAGGGAGCTGGGATCAAGGCCACTTAAAGGAGTTAATGTGAACTTATTCTGCAGTACATGTTATTAGTTACAGCAGGCAAATCCAACCCACAGCTTTTCTATTACCTTTCTCTTATAGCTATGGAAATATTTCACGTAATGGCTTTTCCTGTCTGGAGCCAAGATAGTGGTGATCTAATTAGGATCACAAATATCAAATAGCGTTTGTCATGCTAACTAGTTAACATTTCTCTTACACAAGCATGCATTCTATTTGCAGGGCTCTCTTCTTTGGGAAAAAAAAAATAACAGTGAATCAACTATTTGTAAATATTTTACATGCAACTGCAGTAGAAATTACAGGTAGCTCAGTTCAGCTGTTTTCTCTTTGAAAACAGTGATGGTAAAAATGCAGAAAAGAAATGCTAGATTGTTATGAAAAGTACACTGAAAGTTTTTAAGAATTTTATAGTGGTCTTACTGTGTTTTTTATTATGTAACGAGAAGTTGCATAGTAATTGTTCTGCTTTATTTTTCATCTGCCAAGATGATACCATTACATTTGAACCTGTTAAAAAATCCCTCCTGAATGTTAGAAGATCTAAAACCAGCTGATCGGTGCAGAAAGAAACACAAATAGAGCTGCGCTGAAATCACTTGAAAAACTTATAAAAACAAAAAATAATAATGGAGGGATATTCTTATATGGTACCAAGGCAGAGATGAGATTCACCGTTTTAGCCAAGAAAAGGTTTAGATTTGCAGTGGGAAATAGAACAGGCTCCAGTGCGAGTATACTAAATGGTGAATAATGCCTCAGAGAACCTTTCTCCTTATTAGGCACTAGTTCAACATTAGTGTGATTCCTGGGGAAGCTGATAAAATGTCATTTTGAACAATAGTGTGATCATTTAGGAATTCAGGGGGTAGGAGTAGGCCAAGTCCTTATCATGAAGGCAAGTGACACTAAATTGTTTAACTTCTCCTGACTTTAAAAATACATAAATAATTATTGGAAAATGTGTACTGGAAAACATCTCTTTATAGTTTGTTCCTCCATTTGTTGTCAAAATGGAGTTTCTGGTTAGATGAGATTGTTTCCCCTCGTCCCTGGACTGACAAGATCTCCTGGTTTTATGATGAGCCTTTGCTGACATCTGGGGGAGTATTGATAGTCAAATGTTCAGAATATGCTGGTTGAGTGTTTATGAGACCTATGCAACTCATTTCTCCTAGGAGCTCTAAGCCTTATAGGCTCTTAAGGAAGTAGAAATCATCCAGATTCTTTAAAACAGCCCTCACTTGGGCCCCAGTGCTGGTTTTGGCCCTGTGTTTAGTCAGCTAACATTGGTTACTTTGCCTACTCATGATGCAATAGGCTGCCTGTACTGCTCTTGCCAGAGGCAATGACATCTTGTACCATTCTGAAACAGGAAACAAAATTAATCCATGATCAGGAGAATATTTCATGACCTGGAGTCTTACAGGAGGGCCTCTTTGCTATTTGGTAGCTTTTACATGGAAGCCAACCCAGAGCAGCAGTGAGCCATGTTTCACGGAGCCCAGGAAGGGCTGCAGGCAGCTCTGGGCAGCCAGACCTGGGGCTGTGGCCAATCAGGGCCTCCCTGCAGCACATGTCCTTGGGGTAGGGGACGGTTGCTTTGCCACTAGTCATTTGTTTCTTGATGCTTAGAAAGGTGGCAACAAGCCAAGCAAAACCCCTTTTTGTCCTTTACTCCCCACAGGGGACTTGGTAGTGGCCTGTCATGTGCCTAGGCATAATCCAGGCAAAGTCCCGTATGCAATTAAAAGAGCCTGTGCTACTGTACATGTTCCTGTCTTATAAAGGAATACTCCAAGTTAGTAATACTATTCATTCTTTTATTTCAGGTTTTGGTCTGATTTCAAAGCTTTATTTTCTATTTTTGTTTTCTTTTAATCAATAATCTTTTCTCAGTATCATTGTTCCCTTAAATAATTCTGATAGCGTATACATACATAAGAGGTATAATTAATCAGTATGCATGTCTAAGACCAGTCAGCTGTCCTTAATGCAAATTCCCAAATTCTTTGATTCAGAGATTTCCAAAGTATGGGTTTACTATTTAACACAAGCATTAGCAGCACAGACTTGCATCTCACTGATAAATTATATCCCTCTGAACTGTCACCACAGTCATCTATTACCATTATTCTGATGCCGCTGTAGCCTTCATTAGCCTTTTATTTGTAGTTTAAAAATAAAAAACACTGTTATTCAGTTTTAAGTTTGAATGCAATAGACATAATGATTTTACAAAGTTGATCTTACTTGTTTATTGTTAGCCATTGTAAGGTTTTGTTCTGTTTTACAGTTTGTATCTCCTGCAAGGGGCCTGTAATAGAATAGATTGTCTCTAAGATCACTGATCTTAGACGATGATGACAAATATGTGGTAAACAATATCTCACAATTACTCACGCTCAGTAGTACATCTCTTGTTAAGTATTTCTGTTAAATTTAGTGGAACATTCCAGGAAGGGTCTTGCCTGTGCAAGGCACTTAAACACATACATTTGCCCTAGCCATCCTTTGCTCTTGACAGCTCTGTGTTTTGTGGAGCAATATTTAGAATCATTTGAGAAAAAAAAAAAAAGTCTTACATCAGCAAATATCATTTCTTAAAACAGGAAAGTTCATACAGTGTTCATAGTTACCTCAAAGATATATATATATATTTTCTGCAAATAGATTTTTGTCCATATTACACTGATTGGTTTTAATCAGAGGGCTGTCACTATGCTAGAATACCAGATGTTAGTATTATCACTTCCTTTGTGGAAGCAAGCTTTGAATCTTTGTTCCTGTAAATATTTCTACAGTGTTTCCGTTTGCAATATTTACAGTATTTCTCCAGTAATTGAGCACAGTGGTAGAAATTACAAATTAAAAATGTGAGGAAATTTGATGCAGAGTTGTCAGAAGATGGCTAGAACATTCACTTGGCATCTGCACTGGGGGATATGCAGCCACATCCATGTATCTCATTAGCCTGCACTGAACCTGCTTCTTCTCGGAAACCTTAGGCTCCTCTCCTGTCTTCTTCTCTTCCCTTTTTTCCCCCTTCTTTCCCTTCCTTTTCCTTTTCCCCCTTCCCTCTTTCCTTCTCTTAAGCACTTTTGTTGATGAAAAAGGTACTAGTCATACTTAAAGCCTAGTCTGTACATGTTTTTGGTATTGCAGCTCTCAAAATGTGCTGTGTTTTATCAGGATCACTTCCTTCCTAATGATGCTGCAAGTATTGTGGCTCTCAAAAGCATATTTCAGCATTACTCCACTGAGTAACCATAAAATACTGAAATGCTTTGCTGAGTTTATTTAGATTTTGTGTCTTCTGCGTCCTGATCCCTCAATGAAAACTTTTAATAGGCAGAAGTCTGGGAGCAGTAATTTTTTTAACAAATTCTTTAAACAAGTGTTAATGAAACATGTATAGCCTACAATGAAATATACTATTCAGTAGGACTCCCATTCTGAACACGTATGCTTTAAAAAAAAAAATTGCACTGTAAAACACTCTGAGAACAAAGTGAAGATTAAGGTAAATTAATATAGGCCCACCTCCCTGAGGTAAAACTTTTTCATAACTGATTTCCCTTGATGCAAATAGAAATTCAGCATAGTCTCAATTGCCATCTGATAGCGAGCCATCTTCTAGAGTACAGAGCCAGTTTGACTGTGGGACACGTAGTCCAGGTGGAATTTCTCCAACTTGCTGGAGTCAAGTTGTTGCCAGGATTGTGTCCTGTATATAAATATGGAAAAGAGATAGTCCTGCTGGAGACTTGATTCTCAAAAAGGTTTTCTTAAACAAATGGCATTTCTGAGAAAGTGAGCAAAATGTTTCAAGATAAAAGAATGTTAAATATAGCTAGAAATAAGAGAGCCATATGTTCGAGGCATATCAGCTTTGAAACCGTGCACTTACCCCTAGAACTCAACAAGATTTCACATTAAAAGAAAAAAAAAAAAAAAGAAAAAAAAAAAGCTTCCTGAAAAGATACAGTTCATTCATCTTGAGGGTAGCCTAGAAAGAAGAAAAATATAATCCACGGAGAGCCTTTCACTAAGATAAGCATCTTTGACATTATAAAAAGAAGAATATAATGTGTAAATCTAAGAGGTTTTGTATCCCTTCCTAAAGAAGCCTGTTGTTAGATTTGTACATCAAAGTAGGAGTAAGGTTATTTTCTGAATTTTTGTTGGCTAAAGAGTACATTATCTTCCAAGTCCTTTGCCAGAAACATAAAATCCTAGCTCAATGGGAAAGAAATGCACCATTTTAGAAGTCCTATTTGAAACATTATACAGAACACAGGATGTTCTAAGTTCAGCGTGGATGCTATGTAAATATACCCATTAGAAACTTGGTCCACCAGAAGATTATTTGGTTGCCCTTTCAGTGATACTGATAAGTATCAGCAGTCGCATGTAACACAGTATACACGTGTTAGTACATCAGTCATCTATGTTAAATTAAATTGATTTTCTTTCCTGCACAAACTGAGCTTTCATGCTTGAATCAGTTTCCCAGTAACACGAGGGCAGATAATGAGAGTGACCAAGAAATCTGTAAAATGGATCAGTTCCCAAAAGAATAAGTTATGCATCTGTTCTTGGAAAAAAAAAACACAAGGATATATTGTCTTAAAAATAACTGCATAAATCAAACTGCGCTGCAGAAGAATGCATCTTCATTTGTTCATCTGAATTTGTGTATACAGTGATCTGGCAGAATGTGCTTTTCCTTCTCCAGTGGAGTCTCCTTGCATTCAAGAAGCATCAATTCTTGTAGGTTTCAACCATTAACATACAGAAATGCTTTCTAGCTTGAAGTCTAACAGGTCTCATTATCTACATCTAAACTGGAGAGCAAGAGCTCATTTGTTGTGCCTTGAGGTCCTGGCCTGTAGCCTGTCCAGGCTCTCATAGCACCTTCTCTGCTCAGATGTCTAGGCCACATTCTATGGCAGCACTAGAAGTGTGTGCAGCCAGATTCAGAACCTGAGAAAGGCTTTTGGTTTCTTCTTTGTAGAAAGCAAGTTTACTTTTTCCCTTTTGTACTGAAACATTTCATAAACACTTGTGAAACAGAAGTTCTAGTGGTGAAACCGTACGGAGTGCTCTTGGGAATGCTCTGAAAAACAAGGAGAAATTATGGAATTCGGGATGCAACAATCCCCAATTAAAGATGGCCAGCTTCTTAGGATCATAAATGCTTTTTGGAGAGATGTCAAGTTTGTTTTATATATATATAAATATCAAAAGATTCAATTGTCTTTTTATGAAATATTTTTCAATTACTTCCTAAGGAATTTATTTAAAACTCTCTGACAGAAAATCATTGTTTGTGTAAATATGTTTGCAGCATGAACGGTTTCTCCAGAGACTGCCCTACCTTCTGCTGGTGGAGTCCAACCCTGTTTAACTTGTTTGACAAAATTCATGCCTGAAGTAACATTTTTAATTAAACATCCTTGTTTGTTTACATCTAAATGTTCAGGGAAAAATAACTAAAAGCTCTGGAACAACTATCGAGTCTACACTTGCTCTGAGCTGAAAGAAAATAATTTTTGGTATATGTTTAAAATTAAATAACACGTTTCAGATGTTGGTTCAGATTACTGTTGAAATGTCATTCAAATCTGGGAGTGTTTCTCGCTGGTTTTGTCCTTTTAAAAATTTCCACTGTGCTTTTTTCATCTTTAATTAAATTTCAATTCATTTTATAATACTAGTTAAAGTATTTACAGCAAGAAATTCTATCCATTTGCAAAACTGCAATTAATTGGAACGTTTTCACAAGCGAGCAAACTTTTTGTTTTGCAAAATCTTTATCCTGTATTTGTAAGACATTGAGGGCTGGATCATTGGCTGGTATAAGTCACTGTCAGTCACTGCAGTCAGGAGAGCAATTCTGATTTACAACAGTTTAGAATTTGGCCAATAATCTAATTAATATAATCAAATCCATGTACAGACACCAGAATAAACAATACCAAACAGTAAGACAAGTAACCTATCTTACAATGAAAATAAAATGAATGTCCCAGGCTTCTTAAATCACTGTTTTATTACGTAGCTTTGCTTTCTATCAGCTTTGATCTCCTTCATTTCATTAAAGTAAACTTCTCATTAGAGACATGAATTTCTTCCTATGAAATTGATCTCACATTCAGCACTGATATCTAGTGACTTCTTCCAGTTTCAGCTTTGGTCTTTTTATATAGTGGTAAGTCCAAACACAAAGTATGACGTCATAAGTAGAAGAACATGTGGCATGTCCAAAACTGAGCACACATTAAATATGCTTCTAATAAATACTTTGGTGCTGAGTAAATTACAGATGAGAGGAGACAATAAATTCCATTTTGCTATCAATTCCTTTTCTTAGCATAGTAGTGGTTATTGAATTAGTTTAATCACAGCCAAGCAGTTGAGGTGTAGTATCGCTGCTTATTGCACTAGCCATTATCATCTCATTACCTTGGGTTTTCCTCATCTGTTTTGTGTTCGCTTTATCTCCCACATACATAGTTTGTAATTTCCCTTATATACGAGACCAAAAAAAGTGAATTTTTACCTGTCACAACTGGGCCTTGATATATCATTCTCGCCTTCAAGCTTTGTCAAAAATAAGTAGTGATTATAATAATTTCAGGGCAACGGTTTAAATACGTTTAGCCTCACGACACTATGCTGACCAAAGTCTGACTTTGCGTAGCTATCGTTTGATCATAGAGAAGCAGGGGATGTAAAACTGAGAAGAGTACCAACTACGTATCAGTGTGAGCAATTTCTCTACCCAAAGTTATTCTGCAATGTCAACGATTTCTCCCACCCACCATGAAATTATAGCTGTTTGTTTTCAGCAGTCGTGAGTTTTGAGTATTTGGACAAAGCCGGACATTTTTAGTGGGCTTTTTTATCTGTAATAACAATAACGAAAGGCTTGCATTTTGGCATCTGACAAACCCTGCATTTGGGAGTGGATTCTTATATTTGTTGGCCAGAGAAGTGGGGTTTTTGCAAACATTGTCCCATTACAGCTTTCTAATTAAAGATCAGCTGCGGGAAACACTATATTTAAAATAGCGATGACAATATTAAAACTTCCTGAGAATGAAGGAGACTATTGAAGATAAGGAGGAAAATATCCTATTAGGAGAAATGGAACTAAATGCTCTATGGTAATTTTAAAGTATTGCGAAAGTATTCACAGTGGGCTATAGATGAGAATATGAAAAAGATGAGTGTTATAACATCAAGGGGTACGAATGACAAACAGATGCTAAACAGACAAATGAGCTATGGCTGAAGGAGGCCAGTGCTGTTGTATGCTGAGGGAAGAGAGAGGAGGAAGAGGTGGATAAAAAAAAATACAGCCCCGGAGAAAACTGAAAACCATGCTGAGAAGTAGTCTGGAGAAGATCACAGGAAACAGCTTATGGAATTAAAAACATTTGGGAAATTGCAGCACTTAGGAGGAATTAAATATAAGAAAGTAATGGTCATCTATGAAAATAGAAACTTCAAAAAGGAAGAGACTGCAGTACAGAACCTGGAGGAGAATAGCTACAGTATCAATAGATATGATCTCAGCATGAATAAAGAGAGACATTTTAGGGAACCCATGCAACATGTCAGTCCCTAGAAAGACTTTTTATGAAGAGTTAACAATAGACCTTGGCAATAAAGAGCAAGGAAATGTCTAAGAGTAATGTCTGCTTGAAGCGATGGTCTTACAGCAGTCTCTTGACTGGAAAGAATGTGATCAGACGTAAATAGCATCTTAATTCAATTTGTTAAGTGTGCTGAGATTTTATAGATAAATCCTAGTGTAATTTACAAATTAATATAAAACGGCATTGGAAGCAGAGACATTAAGATAGTGCAAATGTTTTGTTTTCTTTTAATTTTCTTAATGAATTAACCATATTGAAAGTATTACTTTCTGACTTTGGCTAGTTGAAATATTTGTCAAATATTCAGATTTGAGAAACGGATACAATTATAGATAAGAAAATGAGTTCATAATGAGAACAGATGCTACGAGGACAAAAGATATCTTCAAAAATCATCCATGACTTAATCCCATGGCCATTTTCTTTATGTGCTCAGAGTCTAACTTTGAAAGCTATTTTACAATTGTTCTGCTCAGCCGTGCAA
The DNA here is from genome assembly GCA_030625065.1 of Alectoris magna. Lineage (NCBI taxonomy): Eukaryota > Metazoa > Chordata > Aves > Galliformes > Phasianidae > Alectoris > Alectoris magna. Next base: position 14,179,651 of record CM060571.1, on the reverse strand, counting down.
CATGTGGCTGATTGCAGAACTGTATACTTGATATTTACCTGCTTCTGCCAGTCTGTTGCCTTTTTCTGTATGCTTATTGAGTCGTTTCTGCACCTGAGGTGACACAAAGAGACATGGAAACCCAATTTTCATCTCCTTTCATTTATGCAAATATTTCTGATGTGCAGAGATTAGGAAATACCAAAATCTCTCTGAATTTGATCCCTTAGCATGTTGGCAGACCTTGGCCTAGCCTAAAGCTTCATAAATAGTCTAGGCTACTCTGCATTTAGCACAGGGTCTTCTACTACCAGTGATGTAAACTCCCTTTTAAGTGCTAAGTTATCTGTCTGTAACTAGCTTGTTGATTTGTTAAGCTGTGTGAGACAATCACAAGGCTGGTTAGGGCAACATAGGCTGGTTTCAATCGAAGAAGTAATTTTCCCTTCCAAAATTATCCATGAGGTAGAAAAGTAGGATAAAAAGACTCTCTCATATGTTGGACAAAACAGGTGAACCCTCTGGCTGCATAGATGCAATGAGCTGTGTCTGTTCAAACCTAAGGGTGCTGGCAAAGGATGCCTTGACTGTGGGTGTAGCCAGTGACAGACCAGGACACTGAGTTGTCTTGGACTCAAATTTCTAGTGAAAAAATGTGTTGAGTGTGTGTATGCATTTTATCTTCTACGTGTCTCTGAAGCTGGTTGCCGAGAGAGCTTTTGAACTGTTAGATTAGGACTTTCCTGTCTGACAACACATTCAGACCTTACTGTAGGAATTGTGTTAAGGTCATGAAAGTTACAACCATTATTTAACGCTTCTGTAATTGTAGCCAGGGCAATATTTTCAGGTCTACCTGCGAAATGTCTCTGTAACCTGAGCATCAGTGTGAAATACACACATGACTTCAAAAAAAAAAAGAAAAAAGTTAACAAACATCAAAGTAATAGGAAAATTTGGTGAAAATCACAGTTCTGCTTGGCCTGCAATTTACAAAGAGGAGATGCAGCAAGATTATCAGGAGGCTATTACAGGAATTGATTTGAAGCTGACCCTAGACTTATGTTTGCAACAGTAAGAACAGATTTTGGAAACGTGCATTCAATGCAGTGACAAGTGGAAATAGCAGTGGGCTACACCACATTCCATATGGCAGCAACAAGCATAAGGCAAATTACGTTACCCCGTACAACAGAAGTCTGAAGTGTAGAATGCCAAGCCAGAGCCAAAAACTGGAATTTCCTCATCCTCTTGAGCAGTTCAGTAACCTGTGCAGCTGGAGAGAGAAAGGGGTACAAAAGAGCAAAGTTTCTAAGAAAATTTAAAGATATGTATATTAATAGCCCAGTATTTGTGTGCTCCTCCTTACTAATTCAGCCTCTTTCCTAATTCGGAGGGGTGCCCAGCTCTTTCCTAATTCCTCATCAGGGGTCTGACAGCAGCAGTTTAGCTGTTTCTTTAGAAGTTCAGCAAACTTTACTGCAGCCAGAGCTCTCACAGAAAACCAACAGCCTACCCTTGGAAGCTGGAAGCTCTTTTACTCTCATAAGGACAACTTGTTCCACCTTTTGTTTCTTCAGTCTTTACCGTAAACCGTAACAACTTGCTACTTTCCTTTTGTTTAACAAGAGCTGATCACAGCACCTTTTCCACTCTGATTCACAAATCTGAAATCAAAATAATTTAGTGCACAGGGTTTCTCCCAGTTGTGCTGAGTTTGTGATGCTTTCTTTTATTCTTAAAGATGTCTTCAAGTCAACAATACTTAGCTTACTTACTCCACATGCTCCAGTTTTTGGAGGTCATTTTGACGCGGAACTCTAGGACTGTGAACACTCCTGTCTCAAGTCAGCCTGCAAGAGCACCAGATATTTCTAGGCAGATAATACAGGGCTACATGGGCCAGCAGCAGGATGCATGGTTTAATACATTAATTACATCAGCACAGTACAATGCCATTTCGCTCTTAAATAGCTTTTTCATCTTGAGTGCCTCAAGATGTTCTCCAAATTTTTATGCAGCTTACAGTATAATTCTGAATTAATGATATTGAGATAGTAGTATATATTTTACATAAAGATTGACATGTTCTCTACACTTCAGTCCTGTTAAGTGGAAAAGAGATAAAGAATGAAGATTTTCGAAGTCTTTCCATTGAAGTTTGCATTGATAAATATATATCTAATCATGGTCCTCTTCTACATGAAATCTATTATTTGAATGCCCCTTGGTGATTATTTCTGTGTGAGTAATACAGAAGTGGTTCTAGAAGAAGTGGTCATTGTGGTTCAATTAAGAACAGCTAATGTAATATCTATCAATGAGTCATATTTGCTTTGATTAATTTTGCTCCATAAAATTAGATTTTGAAGTAGAAATTTCTGGGGTTGGTCAGATAAGAACCTGTCCTGCAAAAGTACATTTTCTTAAGAAAAGAAGTCTTTCTTCCAGAATTGGCTGCAGGTGCCTTTTCCTGTCTCTCATGATTTCCAGTACTATGTGAATTTGTAGCTCGAAAGAATGATGTAAACTCATGTTGTGAGTACCTGAATTAAATATTTCTGTGTTTGTATATCAAAGCACTTTTAATGTACCTTAGTATGAGAGAGGACTAGACTGCTTTTCTCAAGTCTTGTTTTGTTTATCGAAAATCAGCTTAAAAACTCATTCTGATAACATCAGATATCTTCATTAAAGCTAACGCAGGCTACAGAATAGTGGGGTTATGAGTACAATAAAATCCTTAACTTGACCCTATCTTGCAGGAATGGAACACAAGCTTCAGAGCTGCTGGGGGTCTTATATATCTCATATGTGCTGCAACAATGCAGCAAATTATGAACAGGGATTAAGCCTCAGGTTTGAATTCTTGTCTTTGAAAGTTTGTTTCTAATACATGGAGAGCATTGATTTTTGAAAGGCACTAAGAGCTGCAGCTCTCCTGTGAGTAAGACCAGTTGGGTTGCTTTCTGAAGTTAGGCATTAAGTCACGGAGTATCTCCTTTTCTGGTCTGATCCTTCTATTGACTTTAGGAGTTAGAGCAACATTAGATGTTTTTATATATTAATTCATTTCAATAGTAACATATTTATATTGATAATAACATACTTGCTAATCTCACACAACATAATGCTATATGATAGGAAATGTAATTATCTTAGTGGGCAGAATCTAAACATGCCATGGTGTCAGGCTGCACAGAAATGATCATAAGGTGAAAGAGACACATTCAAAGTTATCTGAGAAAGGTCTGAAGCGGTAGCCACTTCTGCAAAATTTTTCTATTGTTCAGAACTGGCTGGCAAAAATAAATGTATGTATATGTTTGTATATATTATATGACAAAAGATGTATGAGTTTTCACCGCCCCAGCACATAAGCTAGCTGCAGTACCACTAATAATACAGCCAGGTTACATTAGCTGTTGTGTTCCATCTGCTCTTGGATAACCTCCTCAGTTTACTACAGGAGGAAATTACAATTCACTGTAACAAGTGGGGCCTTTAGCTGTTCAGAAAACAAATGCTACATTAACTTTAATTACTTTAGCCATCTAGTGATGTTCTGAAAAAGGTCTTTTAACAAACCAGGAACGCTTACCCAGGCTGGTTCCTTGCCTATATGCTCTGTCATTGTACAGTCATGCAAAGTGCTGCAATCAGTGTTTAAGTCCTTCGTTCTTTAGGCCAGTAATGAAACATGGTAGCAATTTCACTTTACCCTCCCACCTTAAATTTTGATTTGGAGACATTATCAGATTTATAGAGATGAGCTGAATCTGTCTCTGCCAATACAGAGAAGTGAACTGAGGGAGAAGGCGGCATTACAAATAAAAGAGGTCAAGAATTATTGACCTAATCTTGTTTTGACTCAAGTGGCTCTGTTGGCATGACTTAACAAAATGAGTAGTTGCAAATCACTGATAGTACCGCCAAATAAAATGTTCTTTTTATTCTGTAAAGCAAACTTGAAAAATCCTTAAATTATAAATACGTTTTGTATGGATGGGTCACTTGTCTGAGGACAATAAGGTATATAACCAAAACAGCGTCAAAGAACAACTGTTGGCATTTGATTAGCTGTACATGTCCTACTGGAACAGCTGGATGTTATTCTTGTAAAAGTCAGCAGAAATCTCAACTCCACAGTTCTAAGACTTTCAAGTACAGTTTCCTTAGGGGGTCAAAATTTGGTATGGGTGAGTTAACCCTTCCCTGTTTGGAGCAGAAGGATTGAGGAATGTGAGTTTCATTGTGAAGTGGATCCTTGAAATTAGTCCTTAGAATTTAGTTAAGTGTGAATCTTAAAGATGCATGAACAGTTTCCTAAGAGGTAGGAGCAGGATACCTGTTTATAGCCCACTGGGCTTATGCTTTGCCACCTTCTTGTCTGGTTGCTTAGTTTGCTTCATGGCCCAAATGTGAACCTCATTTAGAACTTTCTGGAATGCAAAGTTTGTACAGTGGGGTATTATTAACTGGATAATTTCACTATTTTCAGTATTCAGTATTACTGAATTTCAGAAAAGCAGGGCAGAGCTCTTTTAGATTCATTACAACTACGCCTACGTGGCATCGTTTTCTCAACTTGTTAATAGGGCTTTTTTTTTTTTCTTCTCATAAGTGAGACAAAATCAGTGGCCTGTTCACAGAAAAAAAAATAATTCTTTGGTCTCCAAGCTTTTGTATTCAACACGGAGGTTGGACTGTGCTCCAACAAACAGAATTATTCAGCGAGTCGTTGCCTTCAAGAAGTAATGTGTAACACCTTGTTTTGTTCCATGGTTCAAAAGGCACTGTCACTGTTGTACACCAGCGTTTAAAAAAAAAAGACTATAATTCATATGCAAACTAAGGGGGGATTCATGATTTCATAATAAAATGTTGAAACGCTTTGATCATGAGCTGGAAGGAGGTGTGAAACAGTGCTTCAGAAACAGACAGATATTTGTGTAATCAGCCTTTATGTATTGCCAGTTCAGAATAATAACATATAAAAAGCCCCAACTTACCTCATCTGCCTGGTACAGCCAAGGCATAAATAAAAGAGAACAATGGAATTACTATTACTCACTCACTGAGTCCCAGCTACATCACTGTATTCTTTATAATTGCTGGCAAGAAGATTAATGTTTTGTTAAATATCAGAGTAAGGTCACAAGGGGGCTTACAGGGCTGTCTAAACATCTAGGCTTTAAACTCCTTCCTTCCTTCCTTCTTTTCTTCCTTCCGTCCTTCCTTCCTTTTTTTTATTCTTTATATATATATATGTCTCTCTCTATATACATATAATGTACATATAATATTATCTATCTAATTTTCTGTTTAACTTCATGGAAATGAAATGTTTCCTTTAATTATGGAGATTTTTACATGTAGTGCATTTGAAAGGCAGCTTCCATTTTTGACAACACAAAAAATAGACAAGGAAGGGCAGCAATTGTGGTATGGCTGATAAAGCTTAATCACTATATGGATAGGAAGATGGTAGACTTTTTCTGTATATTAGAAATAGACCTGAGTTCCATTTTGTCTGTCGTAGCTCTTCCTTCATATCTCTTAGTCCTGCATTCGTATTATGAATATTTTCTCATCACATTAATGTCACAGTTATTTTAAGTAATTATATATTCAGTTTGAAAGCAGTCTGCTTAAATGTCTATTAACTTATCTTGTAAACACCAGGACAGTAAAAGTTCAGGAGAAAACCTCATAGTTTTGCAGAATGAGATTTATGTCTCCTGTCTCTCAGAGCATATATATCACTAGAGTGAGTTTACTAGCTCTGATTTCATCTCTCTTGTAGCAAACAAATATTGACACTTTTTCAAGTTCTTTGTGTAGGTAATATCTTACAGCTATCAGCCTTTCCCATCTTTCTTGGCCTGAGACTATGGAAATAGTCACAGAGATACTCTATCATTAATTAACTGATTTTTTCTTAGCGAAACTAAAGCATTTCATGCAAATGATAGAAGAGTATTTGTCAGAGAAATAAAAAAAAAATGGTAGACCGTATTTAATGTAGATGTTTGTTAGCAATTTATAGATTAACAGACAAAGTAGGCATAGCATTTGTAATAAGTATAAATATGCACAAGTACATATGGTGTAAATATGAGAAAAATAAGGTGAAAGAAACACCCCCTAGCAGTTATTAAAGACATATGACACATTAAAACTTAAAAAGTGAAAAGTCTGTTCAGGTTAAGCACCTATAAAAAGCATTAACATGTTCAAAAAAACAAGAATGTGAAATTAATTAGTCTTCCTTTAAAGGAGACTTTTCCTAAGACTGGGGTTCTTGTGATTTATGTTAAGCTGCTATGGGAAAAAAATAGTTCTACTTATTTGTTGACCCATTCATCTGGGCTTACTCTACTTATTTATCACCCTGTTAATTCAGACAGATGTGATGTCATCTTTCACTGCTCTCACCCAGCCTCTCTGTGCTGCAGTTAAGTTAAATCACTGGAAAAGAGCAGTCAGGAGCATAGAAGAGTCCTGCGATTGAAATTAGGTGCAATTTCCAGCTGAACATTCCTGTGATTTTGAATGAAAACAAAAGTGAATATACAGATTTGTTTCTGAGAGAACAAGAACATGAATTAATTTCTTTTGTAACTATGTCCTCTATGTATGGCTCTAGACAGTGATCATATTTTAATAAGTACCATCTCTCCATTGTTTCCATTAATTTGTAGTACAAAACTGTTACTATGCCAACTTTTTTTTCCTCAAGGGAGTTATGAACAAATAAGTCATTAAGTGCCTAGAAAAGGGGGACACACTACAAACATCAAAGGTAAGAGTGAGTAAGCACAGGAGCACAGTGTGCTGATAACAAACATAAAACAGAAATGTCATGACCATACCAAAATATGGTAAAAAAACATATTTCAAATCAGAAGACAACATTGGTAGAGAACCACCACAGTAAGCAGTGCTGGAGCACTTCACTGTTGGGAGAGGCTCAGGCATTGGAGCTCACCAAGCCCAAAGAAGGGAAGGCTTTTGAGGGGGGGTCCCTAATAATGGCACCCGGCACCTGCAGGTATATCATTGAGGAGATGGAGCTTGAGCTTGGTGTCGGATGAGAGGCAGGAGGGACAAGTTAAACAAGGGAGGTTCAGAGAAGAGATGATGGGAAAATATTCCCCCCATGACCAGTGAACCAGGGGCATAGAGAGGTTGAACAGTCTCCATCCTTGGAGTTTATTCAGTTTATCCAACTGGATAAAGCCCTGACCAGTTTTCACAGACTGTAACTGACCCTGTGTTGAGCAGAGGGTTGGACTAGTAACCTCCTGAGAATCTTTCCAACTTTACTGATCCCTTGACAATTAAACAGAATAAAATATTGACCTTACTTATGAGAAAATTGCAGTTTCAATATTCTGGAAATAACTCTGGAGTTGAAAGTAAACATAGTTTTCCATTTGAAAGCATATTAAAATATGATCATTCATACCATTTTCATCATATTGCAAAATAGATGATCCAGCTCCTTGTTCTGGAGAATCAGGATGTGAATTAGCAGAGAGAATAGTGAGTAAACAGATACAGCTTTGAAACCAATGGTAATACAGATTTACAAAAAAGCCTGGTAATAAAGAATGATGGTTATTGATAAATCTAAATATGAAAGACGGGTTGCAAAACCTACTAGTGAGCTTCCTGGAAGTGTTCTAGGTACATTTTTATATGATCTGATTGATTTGCACGTAGCTGATTTGCCTTCAGAGGTGCGTATGTATGTCTCAGATTCATCTCCAGGGCCAAATTTGATTGTAAAGTTTGGTCAACATGTCTCATCATCATCTGGGTTTTAGAATGTTCTTGATGAAGTACACAGCATATCAAAGATATAGATTTCAAAGGCAGCTATACTCCTGAAGACTAATCTATCAATAAAAATCAATATTTCGATCTGCATCGTTACTGAGCTGCTCCCCAGTAAATCATTAGAGTTTTGGGCGCATTTATGCCTTGCAGATCTGCAGTACTTCCTTGGTGATGACTGTTTTTAGAAAACATTAACCACAAAATGTGCCATGATTAAAATAAGGTAGATGACAAGTTGGTTATTTTATTTATAAGCAAATCTACAAATCAATATTTAGTTTGTTGTTGAACTTTAGACTTAAAGAGAAATTCTGAAGGTATTCAGATCTCTTTCACAAAGATGAGAGTTGGCTGGCTCTTGTTAAGTCTCAGCTGCCTTTGGAAGCTGTGAAGAGATTAGTAAGAATAAACTTTCATTTTAGTTGCAAGACAGGTTAGAGGGCTTTTATGTCTGTGAAAAGCGTTCAGAAGAAGATTGTAGCAGGCCCTGAAATACCATAGATCTCCAACAGTCTAGTTGCCAGTAGTCATCACATTAATTGTTTCATAAGGTCAAACTTTACAACTCAGTTACTACCATAGATAATTCATTCAGAGATATTTTATCTATTTCATCTTTCCTATATCTGAATTTGAGAACTGCTTTCGCAGAATTACAGTTTGGAAAGCAATTCATTCCACATCCGACTTAATTTCTTAAAATGACACAAAAATATACTGTTGCATGTAAGCAGAAGTCAATGATAACTGCAAAGTTTTGTACCCACCTCCCTTAGGTTTGTAGCTGAAAGTGAGGATGCTTTCACAGAGCATTGGTGAAACCAACACTTTGCCTAAGTTCTCTCATGAAAAAAGTCCAGTCCCAAGAGATGCGTAGAGATCATTTTTCTGCATGCAGACTAAAAGTTCACTGGGAACTTTTGGAACTGCATAGGTTCTGTGTTCATTTACTTTGTTCTGGATGTACTGACTACCATAAGCACCTTTACAACAACCTAAAACATTTGTGAAAAAGCAGAAAATATATTGAAATATGATTTTAATTGATTTTACATCTCCCTGGAGTAACTACTCAAGGAGGGATCATCCTTGATTCTGAAGACTTTTTCTGGTATTTTGTGTTCTTACAACCCAAACTGCAATTCTATTGCAATAAAAAGAATAGGAATTAACCTAAATTGGTTACATCAATATAACCTTTTGAGATTTATCATACTCCAAATTAATCTACCATAATGGATGTATTTTTGTTCCTTAAAAGAAAAAAAAAATAGAAAAGCTTTTTATTTTTTCCTTTTTTTCTCACAAGTAGCAATAAGAAATTCAGGGGAGATGCCTGCCTACGCAATATGAAAAGCTTAAGGCTCTCTGACTCACCATGGTAAAAAAAAGTATTACAAAATCAGAAGGCAAAAGAATCAAGTAGGTTGCATTGAGATAAGCCAGCATGGGACCTTTCACTCATGTAGAACTGATTGAAAATGTGTAAGAGAAATAGCAGGTGGAAGAAACTGAAGAGAGGCCAAGAAGCATAATGAGGTTCTAAGCGGTGGATCTGAAGATAAATCTCCAAATGTACACAGTAATTCCTCATCTGAACTATTCTGGCTTTCAGAACTGCTGGATCTTTACATACTTCTATCACTGCTTGAATACCACCATTTGAAATCATGCAGCTCTGTTTTTTATTGCAAAATCTCTCTCACTTCCCATCTAATCTGCATTCCTGTTCAGGGGGCTCCTCCCTTGTGACTGGAAGCTCCCTGATCAGCAAGGAGGAGTGTATGTTCCTGGGTGTGCACACCGGAGGGTGCTAGCTATTGGAGAAGAGCGTGCTAATGGTGATGGGGTCTTCCAACACACAGAAATCAAAATGGAAGATCTGGGGGTTTGTCATCTAGGGGTTTTATGGTTGGAGAGCAAACTGTGACTGTGTCTGTGTTCTGACTTTGCTTATTGGCCAAATGAGACAAACATTAAGTAATTTTTGATCTTAATTGAAAACTCCGGAGTCAGGATATGATTATCATTGCTTACATTCCGTATGCTGAATGCAGCTATATGTGAGCCTGTAGCTTATATCATTTTCCTGTTAGTGCATTTGTCCTTGTTTATATGTGTACTTATTTCTATTTTCCTCAGGCTATTTTGAATGTCACTGGGGAGCTGAAGAACATGGCATGTTCTAAAGAAATGCAATAAATGCTAATATAGCATATTTTTTCCATGCCTGGGTATATTAATTCTTGCTTACATAAGAAAATACACAAAACAAATAGTAAAAAAGAAATCATTTGGAATCAGATTATGCATGAATAATGATACACCATCTCACCTCAGATATAAACAACAAAAAAAGTAGTTTTATTGCTGGTGGTTTTAGGAAACATTTCTCTTTTTCAAAGAAAATTACCCAGTTTAATAAATAAATTCTTCAAAAAAAAAAAAAAAGAATTAATTTATCTTTTGTTTCAAGAATAATAAATAACCATAAATATTGTGCTTAGCCCCAAAACGGGCATAACTATTTCACAAGTAGTTGTCTTGGTGATGGAGTTTGACCTTGGCTTTATGATACTGATGTCCGTTTTCTTTAAAAACATGTATGGTTTCTTCTCTGCCTGCAATGACTTCTACACTTACTGTTGATCATTCTGCTCTGATGCAGAGCTTATCAATGCAGAAATTCCTACTAGTGTCACTGGGCTTGTGTGTCAGCCTCTGTAGGCTGGGTCCTTTTGCCAGTGAAGTTTCCTGCAAAACTTGAATAGGCTTCAGAGTCTCATCTTACCAGGACGTTTGGACATCATTACGTGCAGTCACACTTCCTTTCTTCATTGACTTTTCCTAGTCTGTTGCATCTGATTTTTTTTCTATATAAGAATGATTTTTAAAAAGTCGTAACGTTTAAAAAGTCGGAGTTACTTGTTTTGTTTTGGTTTGTTTTTTTTTCATGATTTTTTTCCTAAATTTTTTAAGCTTTATTCTAAGAAAAAATGAAAAGGGATTATCTTTAGGATACAGGTATAGTTTAAGGATATGAGTTTAGAAAGACCTTTTTCTTTGCTCTCATTGAGTAAAATTTCTGAAGTGTTTGCAGAATTGAGGTTTTAATTTGCAACCCTGATCTGGCTGCACGTACAATTCTAATAAAGTTTAATGAACATTATTAAAAGTTTATATGCAAGCAAATAGGGTTGCACATTTGGAGTGGTCGTTACTGCCCTCCAAAACAGAAGTAGCTTGAGGTAGCTCCGGTTTTCTGCTTGTGGAAATAGAGGCATCAGGACACCAAGGAGACTCTTCCAAACATAAAACCTATAATAATTTGAGTTTTTGAAAGGGAAGCAAAAGTTCTTAGTTTGCAAAGGAGGATAAGTAACAGCACTTCCATACAGTAATACTTTGGGTATAAAAATACATGGGCTGTAATAACGTCCACCCTATTAGTAGTCATAGAGTGTAGATAGAGAATAGGCCACTCATCTCGGAAGAAACAGCTGGCTGACAGCAGCAAGCAGTAGGAAGGAGCACACTCCCAATGCAGTTCCCTGTCCTGCCATGAACCATATCACATAGCTGTTTCTCAGTCACTACCTAACTGTTGAGAAAATACTGCAAATACTAACAAAAGGCTTTAATTGAAGCCAACCTAGCAGTGCAAAACCAAGTTAGCTTCACTTCACCATTGCCTAAACTTATCCTTGTCATACGTAACTCAGGAGAAAACACTGCTGGAAGATTTGCTCAATAGAAGTTACCAGAACTCAGGTAGTTACTCCTATGAGCTACGTTTCCATCTGAGACTTAAGACTGAGTGTCTGAGTGAGACCAGAAGGCCTGATCTGGAAAAGATGGCCAAGTGAATAAGGTGATTTTTTTTTCATCTCCTTGGTTTCGGGGAGGTTAGTACTGCAAATGAAGTTCCCTGCGTTCTTAACTCTTTGCTGAATTAGCTATTGTAAACTCTCTGGGGGAGGACCCGCGTTTTTTTTTTTATTTGTCTGTAAAGTGCCATGTATACCTTTGGCACTGTATAAATAAATAATAATAATAAAAACAATAAAAACCATCTAGGGATTAAGAAGGCCTTTTAAAGAGGCCAAATGTTCTTCACATAAATCTTGGATCTAATTTGAGCTCTAATAAGCTCCATTTCCTGCTTTTCCAATATTTTTAAGCCGCATTGCAATAGCTATCTTTTTTTTTTTTTTTTAACAGTTGTTTTAAGAGGGCCCTAAGGCAAGCATCTAATCAACCTAATGGAATTTTCCATGCAGTTAAGTGTTTTATTCAGCTCAAAACATTGTCTTTGATTAGACTTAGCACCTTTCCTTTTGCCCTTTTACATTATTTTGGCAGGCTCTGCAGGTGTAAAAGCTCCATCTCCACTGCAGCTCCATCATGCGCGAAGTAGACTTGTTGTGTGTGCTTCCATGGCTGCCTCAGAGCTGTGGGAGAAAACTTCAGAGCCAGCCCTGCAGTTCCAGTCCCAGCTTTGGATCTGCCCATGCTACCTGCCAGATGAACGACAGCCCTTTGTACGTGGTATTCAGGTCAGATTTAATTATTTAACTCATATCCTGCTAGGAACCACGTAGTACTGAATGCAGCCTGTGCTGACGGTCCTAGGATACTTGTCTGGAGTCTGGGACAGCCTCTGCAGCCTGCACTGAACCTCAGTCATTGTGTTGTGCTGAGTCCATGCTAGATTAATTACAGCTGGCTCTGGTACATCTGTGAGAATTATAGCCCTCTTACATGGCAGTGTGTTTGTTTCTCTTTAGGTAGCGGCCAGCTCAGGTGCTTTAAACCAACTTCTTTAGCCCTTCAACCTTTTTTTCTTGGTTTTCCAGTATGAAAATTGGCTTGAATCATATGAGGGTATAGCTTATTACATTAAGCTTAATATTTACCCACCTCATGAGATGTTGTGAGGATTTTTAAAGTAATATTTATACAGCATTTTGAAGATGAAAAGCATTGCATAAGTGGTAATTATTATCTACATTTATTTTCATGCCTCAGTTGAAACATCTTTTTCTCTTTGTCTAAGATACTTAATTTTTCTTCTTCTCCTTTTATTTCTTTTTAATCCCTGTGCTATTTAACTTCATATGAGATTTTGGGATATAATGTTGGCAAAGGGGCTGTACAGGTTATTTTATACTGTGTCAGATGGTTCCTTTTGCTTTTTTTTTTTTTTATCCAATAAACTGATGCTTTCAGTATCCCAGTTTGCAACCAGAGGTTTATTCATGCCAGAAGAAAGGAATAGTTTGATTGTTCAGGAAATCAGCCAGAGACTCAGAAGGCCTAGATTTTCTCCATTCTGAAACAGGTTTCTTGTTTGACATTGGAAAAGTCACCTAATTTCTTCATATCTCACCTGGCCATCTGTAAAGCAGAAATGATGTTTCCCTACTGTGTACTTGGGTAGTAATATTACTTTTCTATATTAGGCAGCGTTCACAAGTGTGATAGGAGAACCAATATACTTCAAAAGGCATTGTTAATCTCCTGAGTGTGCAGATCACTCAGAGGATCCAGTGACTTACAAAATGGATATGAGGCCTACAGTTCAGAAAAATACATGCTAATTTAATACTCGCTTAAGTAAGGGAGACATTTTCTACCTTCTTTAGGGAGAGTCAGTAAACAGTCATATCATAATAACTAATGGGCATATCTCCATGGTCTCTGTGAACGTCTACTCACAAGCAAGAAGGTAAATACAGTGCTTCTTGTTCAGGTCCCAGAAAATCTACGATGAAATCATTTATGTGAATTCTACTTGGAAACACATTTGTGTAATTTTGTCTCAAATATAAGTAGTCATTTACCTGCAGTCCATTCATGCCATAATATGGAAAGGCATATTTTCGGGGGGCTTACGTGTCACGTTGATTCCTGGTGATGGACCATGTATGAATGATTAAATTTAGGAACTTACATGTCCATCCACTTCTCTAGATGGAGGCTGGTATATTCAAGTTATTCCCTACTACAAGTAGTTGGGGGAAAATATAAATGCCTTGTGCAACATATGATCAGACAAAGACTTCTAAACACAGTCATGCCTTTATTATTGTTACTTGAGCAATATGCAGTGTTGAAAAGGTGGGTAAGATGGAGATAAAAATGTATCAAATTTATCATATTTTAACTGAATTCAGTTATGCTTTTCAAATGGTTCTTCTATCCCAGTGGGAATGATCCATGGCAAGATAATGTTGCTTAATAGTTTTATTTCTAAAATGCACCTTCTTCTCTTTGTGCATGCAAGTGCTTTACAGCTCAATAAAAACCATTGTGAAACAGACACTAAAACATTATCCTAAAAATCATTTCACTTTCTTCCTTAAATGTAGCCGTTAAAGTAATAAAAAGAGATGTACACAAGGAAAAATTGAGAAACAGAAGTTTGCATGTGGCAGTAACAGATCATTGTAATCGTGTAGAAGTTTCTATTGGTTGCAGTTTCACTATCTTGAAATTGTACTAGCTATGCCCGGATACTGCACTTCCCTCTGACATAAGATTTGTTGCTTAGAAAGGTAGGCGTTTGTCGAGTTTATTACTTTTGAAGAACGAAGATGAAGTTATGACCTATGAATGGCTCTAAATTTTTTATACTTTTGCAGTTGTTAATACTCAAAAAATTCAACAGATTTTTCCTGGAAGCTAAACCAGTGATGTCTTTCTATTCCTAACCAGTTCTGATGTTCTTCTCCGGAATGTCCAATATTGAGGATGAAATGTGAGCTTCAACATAGTGAAGGGAGTTGCCTTAGTTGAAGGGAGGAATTCATCCTAACCATCTTAAATCTAATTCATCTTAAATCTATCTTTATTAATATAAGAGATGTAAAGGTATCATAGAATGTTTTTAGTACGTTCAGTCTTCTCTTACAAAAATAAATATTGAGAAACAAATTTGTACTATAAGGGAGACACTCAAAATGAAAGCTTGGACACTGTGTCCTACAAGCACTGTTTTTACTGATAGAAATGATGGCTTGCATTAAATCCAGTATCGCTGTGGCAGTAGATCTGCACATCAAACAGTAATCTCTTAGCTGATGGCACCACTTTCGGAAACCAGTTTTCAGAAATTGTGTGCCAACTTGCATGGCAGAGAACACCAAAGTATTTTATTTTATTTTATTTTATTTTAGTTGTGCTATTTACTGGCTTGTGACAGACGTATTTATTTTAAACCTGCACACTGCTATCATTAAGTTGCCAGAAGACTTGTTTGTCAACTGAAGTTTCTGCAGATCGAAATTCTTCAGAAATGAGTTTGTTTGCAGTTCACAGTGTGTGATGATGCAGAAGTCTTTGGGCAGTACTGTGAAATCACAAGTAAGAAAGAGTAGCTTCCTTTGGAAATTCTTTTGCCTAAAGTATGAAGCTGAAAAATTTCTTGTGCGAGAGCACTCAAGAAAGTCAACATGGAGATGCGAGATACTGAACAGCCCAGATTAACTTATCTTCACTTGTTGGTTTGGCAGTTCAAAACCTTCTGAAAAGACACCTAGAAATACAAAAGCAGGGTGGTAAAATCTCAGTATTACAGAACCAAACGTGCTTCCAATTCGTGAAAAGGAAGTTATCATACCACGTAGATCCTGGGTTTAAAGGGTTGTTTTTAACCCTTGGTATTTAGCAGGAAACAAGAAGATGACAGGAAATTATTTCCTATGGGTTAATAGCTGTGGTTAAACTGCTCAGTTTCAATACATTGGTTAGTATTTTAATGTGTTTACCATCCATGTGCCCAGAACAGCCACGTGGGACTCCTAAGAAGCAAGGCTTTGAGCAGAGATCTCACTAAAGCAAAGTATCCAGTGAGGGATCTTTGCAGTCTTAGAAACCTCATCAGCTGTCTGTAGTCATCGCCTGGAGTGGTCTCTCATTTGTTTCAAAGTTAAGAGTTCTTTCCTCGTTTGAAAAATCTTCACACATCACGATATTTTTTTTTCTCCTTCACCGATGGAAGTCTTGCATTAATTTCCACTCAGTTTTCACCTTGACATCGTTTGTAATCATGATCTTTTTTCATACATCTCCTCATGTCATTTCTCATGAGCAGAGTGCATTTCTGTAAATGAATTCAAGCTAAGCGCTTGCAAATGTTAAAGGTATTTCAAAGCCAAATCCAACTCTGCATCTAAATTTTACAGTCTTTAATAGAATAGAAACAAGATACATTTATGAGGCTTTGGCTTAATTAAACGATTAGCGAATTTCTAGTTGAAAGGAACAGGACGAATACTCTTCCAAACTGTCAATAGCTGTAGCCCCTAACAGGTTTTGAAATCAGAATCTGGGTGTGAATCCTGCTTTATTAGTTTCTGTTGACAAGCCATTTTAACTTTACAAAGAGCTCTCTGCTTACATTTCTCCTAGCTACTGTCCCAACTAAATTTGGCTTTCCTAAAACAATCTGAGAATTTAAATGAGTCTCCTGTCCATGCACGTTTGTAATTCTTGTGCTATCATTTCTTTTTTTGATAGCACATTGTTTTATCCTTTCAGTCTTTAAAAAAAAAAAAAAAAGAACAGAAAAGAAAAACCTGACACAAAAGTGGATTTTTTTTTTATTGCTTTTCATTTTAAGTCGTCTTTTTAAAGATCTGTCATTTATACAATGACAAGAAAACTTTCTAAATTGGAACTAATTTATGAATTCCTTCTTTTTGGCATAATGTCACTTTGCAAGTTAAAATGATAATGACTGGAAAGATCAAATATGTTTATCTAAAAAAAGCAGAGGGGTTTTAAGAGTTTGCACTCATTAGGAATTTTTGCAAACTCTGTACACAGCAAGCATTGTAGGTTTCTTTGAGTGCAAGGATGATTAAGTTACAGTTTAAGTAAAAACTGTAGATGCAAAGGGTAGTTTGCAGACACCTCAGAATGTCTTTGCCTGACACCTATAGCTGGATGAAATATCCATATTTTAATTGTGTGATTGCTGGAATGAAAACTAATTTTGTTGCCAAACGAACCCCTAAGAACACTCCATATGTGTGAGTGGATTCTTCCTACTCGCCTTCCATTCATATGTAATCCAGTATTCATAAAATACCATGGTACCAGGCAGTGGATGTGGTGAGAGGTTACAGCACTGAGGTGCGTAACTAAGTCCTTGCAATGATAAATTGTGTGTTGTTTTTTAAGTAACTTCCACATTGTAGCAGAACGACTTAGGATATGCCTCCAAATGGCTTACAGCAGAACTAAAGCACATTGGAATATTTTCTGACTTCTATCCTTTCATTACAAGAACTGTAATGAAGTAGAATTAATATCATTATGCTCACAATATGCCCATTGCCTGGGGGGAATGCTGTCGACTGATCTAATAATACCAGAATCGCATCCTCACACCAAGGTAAAGTGCATCCATGTGTTTCTTGTCAAGACCACTGGTGGCACAAGTCCTTGATCCAGGCAAGTAATAGTGTTTAAAGCTGTACAGAAGCAAAGCTTCATTTGGTTCTGTTGCTGTGTACTGTACTTTGCCTTCCCCTGCCACTTTTGAATTTCACGTTATTACCAGTAATGTTGGCATTTCTCTATCTGCACTCTGAAGGTATCAGTTTGTTTTTGTGTTGTGTTTTTTTGATGCCTTGTGATGCATTCTTCGCCACTGAAGTGTTTAAAAGTAGTATGAGGAGGGTGTTAGTATATCTGTGTTATAAAAAATGAAGAAATGCTTCCTCAGATCCTTTCTTTTTTCAGTGAAGGTTTAAGTGTTAAATGAAAGCTATTGCGTGGGCTAATGTTTTCATGTTAATCTCCTTTTGATTTTAACTTTCACCCCACAAAAATCTTCCCAGTATTTGATGCAAAAATACACAAAAATTAGAAACAAAATATAAATATGAGTAAGATGCACATAAAAAGATTCAGACTACATTGCTTCCCATTGAAGTCACTCTGTGGATTGTTTTTCTCCTTTGTGACTGTGAAGCAAGTTCCTGTCAAGGGTTTTCCTGTGACAGCACGCACAGCTAAGCACTGTGTCACTGGCAGAGATTCCCTTTGAATGGTGGTCTGTGAATACTGGTCATATTCTCAGAGGTTCCACTGTAGTGCTGTGATTGTGCTACTTTTATTGAGTAAACGCAGCTTTTGAGGACCTGGTGTTTGAGACATGACAAAATTTACCAAATTATTATCTTACTTGCAGTACAAGCAAGAGGCAAAGAATGTTTGGGGTTTGCTGGTTGTAGAGACAATAAAAAACTTTGTGAGTTTTCATTTTTCGTAGGCAAAATGTAGAAGGCTTGTCAGCTGTATTGCCCTTCTCATTCCTGTGCTTAAGCTTAAGATACAGCTGTTCAATCCAAAACTTTGCAAAAGCCTGTCCTGTAGAGCAAACCTTTCTGATACTTCGGCTTGAGATGGCAAAGGCCTGTTTTGCAGAGATGTTTCTGCCAGTAACTACAATTTGAGTTCTTCAGTAACGAAAAATAGGCCTTAAGCCATTCTAGATCACTGGGACAAAAAAAAAAAAAAAAAAAAAAAAAAAAAAAAAAAAAAAAAAGGTTAAAAAACAAGAAAAGAGAAAATATGGAGCAAAAGCCATCCTTCCTGTGAGGTACTCATCTTGATACTATTGAAGCACGCAATTATCCTGTACTGTTTTTCATGTTATAGTCAGTGAAGATGAAAGCATCAGCAGGAAGACTACAGTTAGGTAATGTGCCCATAAGCTGTTACACAAAGCTTCAAATCAATAGTGCAATATGAAAAGTGAACGTAAGAGCAGGTGCTGCAGCTGGCTGATTCATGTAAGAAAGAAAATTCATTTCTGTCACATATCTGAAGTACTGGAGAATGGGAGTGTCTGTGATTAACAATATATTAAAAGCCTTTTCAAAGAAAATAAGTGATCCCAAGCTATCTGGATCCTATCCAGATTTCTTTGGAAGTGCTCTAATATAAGGATAATTGCAAGCCCATCTCTGGATAAAGATTTAATGTTAATCTTTATTCTGAGAGCAGAAGTCTATCCTTTCACTGTACATTAGCTGTCACATTTATAGGATCATGTCCTTGACCTGTTTACTTTTAGTTCTTTCATTACAAAGATATTTTAAGAAGTTCTGAGATGCTCTGAGGTGTATGCTGACAAATATCCATGGTGTTTGTGCAATTAATTCGGGATGTTTTATGAAACAGAGAAACCATAAAAAATGGTTTTAGAAAACTTTCCTAAACTAGATTGTATGCATCCCTTATCTGTACACGTGGATAAGAGCGTCCTTGAAATTAGGTATGTAAAACCATGAGAGTGATATGCAGATGGAGTTGCCAATTTGCTGCCTCCGTCTGTATAGAGCTGGAGCATTACTTGGGAGACCATACAAGGGCTGTGTGTTATTGTCCCAAGCATTCAGTCTGTAGAGCCATAACAGCATGCAAGGGTTTGTTCATGGGTGTTTTGTTGTTCCTTCCTCAGAAGAAGGAAATGTGGGAGAGGAGTTGTGATGATGAAAGATTATTTTGGGGTATTTTTCTGGTTTTCAAGAATGAGGAAGAATCAATGCAGACCTGAAGTCTTGATTAGTTCCTCCTTGCTACAATAATTATCTCAATTTCCTTCCAGTATTTGTCTACAAGAGAGCACAGAAAAAACATTTTTTGCCTGCAGATATCTTTGGATGTTACATGGTGAAAACACTGAGTTTTTGTGGCGATGTTGGGGTGGAATGACACCGCTGTGTCGGGGGAAAGGTTTTTCTTTAGACATGTGAACAGAATTTTTGGTGAAAGCTTTGGAACTCTCTGTTTATATGACAGTTCTTTTCAATTCCTTTCATTCTGAATGCAGCGTGTCTGTCAGGCAAGGGCTAGAAAATGGTAATTTTGTAAAGTTCTGCCCCCAGCCTGTAGTCTAACTACATCGCTTATCTGGATTTCCTCCTTTCTTCTGTTTGAGCTCCTTGTTCATCTCGACGTATCTTTGAGCAAGGACACCACGGGAAGACACGATTAATATGAACTACTCAGACCTAGGAGAGACACCTTTTTTTCTTTTTTTTTTTCTTTTTTTTCTTTTTTTTTTTTTTTTGCTGTTACAGCATGTAAGTGCCTACCATGGCCAAGTGCTGTTTTGACTGGATTTCTAACAGGCACCCTGCCAGCGCCGTAGCTTGTTAGACACAGTTGTAGGAATTCCACCAGAACTTCCAGTGGAATCCCCCAGCTGGTTAAAGGCTAAAGAACCACAGTCATGCTGCCAAACCCTGGTACTTAGCAGAAATTTTTAAGATTCTTTTTCTTCTGTTCATTTCTGCTTTTAAATAAACCTAGCTTAGCAAAAGTCCATCACAGCCTGGAAGGTCTGAGCAAACAGAAGGCAGTTAGCAAATGGAATTACGTGCAGAAAGGCTTTAATCCCTGCAGCCCTTATGGAACATCTGCTTGAATTACAGGCCATACATAAATTGTGTGTGTGCTTGTTTTTGTCACAGATCCTTCCCCTCTGCCCTCTTTTCCCCACATCTTATATGATACAATGCAAAGAAAGGAAAAAAAAAAGTACTAATTAGTACTTCCAGCCCCCCCCCATTACTGAAACTTGATATGTTTACTAAAAAAATAATTACGACATTCCATTCATAAATCTTTAGCAATGTCAGCATTATACTGATGGAATTATGATGTCCCAGTACAAATTGTCTGACCTGCTTTATGTTCCCCAGCACATAATTAAGGTGGCGGTGTGTTAAAGGAAGTAATTTTGTTCAAAGCTTTGGCACCAGCCGTGCAATGTCTTTTGCTCATATTGCTAACAGTTACCAGCCAGTGCAAGGAACTGCCCCATGCTTGGCTCTCAGGCGAGGCATGTCCTTGTAGCTCTGAGCAACAAACACAAAACTAAAAGTAATCTTCTGGACGGTGACTGTCTTGGGATTTGGGGCAAAAGGTCTTACTTTACCTCTCTTGAGGGTCTGAGTGAGGAAATAAATGAATGAATGATGATAAGAAAAGCTTAAAAGCAGCAAAATGTTTCTGAAATGTTGAAACACAGCTTATTTCCCTTCTTTATCATCTTTGAACTTTCCTACTGCGTTCTTTGCAGATAGATGTTTTACAAGAATCTCGCACAGTTAGCCTTGTGAATTTCAGCTAGCGCATTCAGTTTTATTGCAGAAGCCTCTTCTGATAATTGATTATAGAGAACTACAGTAGTGTACATTTCTAGAGAAAATATCAGTGGCAACATAGGATGCTGATCCCAAACACAGCTGAGGATGTGCTCAACACTGAAATTCCTGAGTAATCGCATAGTTTTGAGAAACACTGAATATCTTTTCAGTCACACAAATGTCTTCCTCCTTAGTGCAGACTGTGGTGATGTCTCCAAGCCTGAAACCCGGCAAGCTGGGACTGAGCCTTTGTGTTTTATGATCTCCAGCCTTTCTCAAATGTTCTGCACTGAATTCCAGGTACAGCTCATATTTGCAAAATGTCCTTGTTTGTTAGACTGCAAGGTTGCACTGAGGATAAAAAAAAAAAAAAAAGTTCATAAAATGCATAATTGCTAACACGATAAACGTTATTAGATGTATTTTATCTATATATTACCTATATATAGATATATCTCTCTCTCTATATCAAACATATATATATATATCTGTGAAGCACTGAGGCTTGAGTGGATCATAGGAAAATTGCTGCTGATGGTTTAATTTAGGAGCTCAACTACCTGGGACCTTGAAGACTGTGGAATTGCCCCTTGACTTCACTAGGTGTTGTAGCATGGTTATAATGAAGACTTTTTTTCTCCTATTCAGAACAAAACGTTCTGCTTTCTTTTTCTGTCATTTCAATGGAAGTGATATTGATAATAATAACTGTAGAATCAGCAAAGTAACCCCAGTGAAAAGGATTAATAATAGTAACAAAGTTCCAGCTCTGTTTATATTTCAAAATACTACTGCCGCTGTAGTCATTACACATCTATCAAAAGGAAGAGGTAGCTCTGTGTCGAGAAGCGTGTGCTCATGTTTGAGCATGGCTGAAAAGGGTCAGGAGAACCTTTAGTCTGGGCTTAGTTGTCTTTCCAGCTAGTTACCAGTTATCTGGCCTGTCTGTGTGTGCTCTTATGCCATCATTCATACAGTCTCTGCCAGGTTCTTTTGTATCTATGCACACTCAGAACATTTCAGAAAAGCTTGTAAAACACATTTTAAAACTCTTTCCCTGCTATGGGAAGGTATGACACTGGCATTTCTGCTCTATTCTCTAGACAAGCATTGACTATAAGAGCATGGCATTTATTTGCAGACTGTATGGATCAGTTCAGCTAATCTGAATGATACGAGCATTTCATTTCCGCATTTTTTTCTAGTTGACTCAAAGCTACAGTCTATGGTTTAACAAGGCTAAGTGAAAAACACATCGACAGGTATAGAGATAATTCTTTTAAAATTGTGGATTATAACCTTAAACCAATGTGAAGCTGTGTTTCGAAATCTGTTCCTTCTGAGCTCTAGGAATTCAGCTGTTTTTTTGATTGCCTTGTGAGACCAAACCTAGCTGTTACACTTTCCTGTAAAATATTAATTGCTGAATAATTTCCATGTAAATACACTAGCAATTATTAATTGCATTGCAATAATTTGGCTGTTTATAGCCTGTAAATTGAAGCACTGTATATATGTAAATATCTTGACTTTAGTGGGAAATGGAAGGACGTTGCTTAGTAATAAAACCTGTCTTATTCAATTAGCAAAATGTTAAACATCTTGTTTTCTTCTAAACACCATAGGATCTCCTAAACATTTATAGGGCTTGTGTTGACTAAACAGTCTTTAGCATTGCAAAGGCAATATTATCTGCAAACTTTAAATTGACATTTGAAATGAAAGAGAACAAAAAATTTTAGCAGGCATAAGCAGGGTAGTGGCTAAGCTACTTGAAAATCAAAGCTGAGCAAAAAAGGAAAAAATCAATGCAACATTTATTTCTGAACAAAGAAGTTTCAGAGTGGCTGAAACTATTTGACAAATTCTCTGAGTAGAAACAAAACTGACAAAAACGTTTCAACACAATGTTGAAATGCTTCATTCTGAAAATGTCAAAATGAACTGTTTTGACGTTTCTAAATGTTTTGGGTTTGTGCATTGTAATGGAAGCCAAGGAAATAAAAGGCTAAGTTCACAGAGCTACTTGAGGGTTGTGTCCTCCTTTACCAAATAAATGCTGTGAGATGCTGTGGTTCAGGCATATTCCAGTTTGCCTGCCCTCAAGGAAGCACTGTCACCCTTCCACAGGATTATGGGTGCTCCAGTTCTCCTCCAGTTGGCGAGAACGCCCACCATGAGTGATCACCTTGTGTATCCCTGTGTCAGGAAACATGCAGCTGGGGTTTCTCTTGGTCACCTTGTGTATCACTGCACAGAAAAGGGATCATTCTCATCTCACAGTACTTTGAGTGAGTCAGGAAGACTGCGTTTCTGCCCATGCACTGAATCGGGCTAACTGAACTTTAAGCAAAGAATTTTCGTGCCTTAAGGAACTGTGTTAGCAGCTGGTTACTTTGGGGTGAAACATCTTTAGTCTCTCTTCTGTAAGGAATATTTAAATGTTGGTTGCTGAAGGGAATTGAGTTCATCGTAAGGTGTATTTGGAGTACCTTTGGGCAATAATCCTTGGGTATCTCATTTCTGTTTTTACCCTTTTATGTTTTTCTCAAGTTAAGTGTCATTTTTGAGTGAGATTTTTTAAAATAATGTATTGCCATTCAGTTGTATGGGGTTTTTTTCCCCCTTTCCGTAGGTTTTTTAACTAGTCATCTGGCAAACAAAAATAATCAGTATTTTCAAATTCCCTCTCCGTAGTTCCATTCATGTCACTAAGCTGTGCCATTTTATACCAAGCAGTGGATTGACTCACTAGATTTTTGCTTTTATTAAGTAAATTACAAATGCATATGCTAATGGCTTCACTTTTTCATCACTAATTTTACATCCTTACATGCTGTTATGCATCTGTTTATCCAAAGATTCGTAACTAATTTCACTGACTTAAATGACAGAGCCATGAAGTAATTCCTGCCGTAAGGAGCTGAAAGTGAGATCTAGGATTGCAAATCCGATACACTGAGAAACAGCAATACCCATGCTATACATATTTGCATGGGTTGTATGTATTTGTGTGCATGCACATGTATATTTTTTAAATCTAACATTTCTGTTCTTTCCACCTCACCACTGAAAAAGACACAGAAAAAGCAAATTTAGTCCGAAGAAATTATATTAGTGTCTGTTCAGTTACATACAGCTTTCTTGTCATTGGTCTCCGTGACCATAAGGGAACAGTTATAAGATTCTTATTTACCATTTGTCAGAGTTTTGTTGTTCTCATTTACAACTGCATAACTGAAGAAATAGAGCCCAAACTGCACAGAGCAATATTAGATGTACTTTATTAAAAAGGGGGAGTGTACATATGTAACTGATGATTTCATGATGCCGATCCTCCCACTCTGTCCTAAACTCCCCAGTGCCAAGCTCGTTATCATGACACTTTTATGAAAACAAAAGCAGCCTATTTATTTTTCCAAAACTGTCCTTCAAGAGCTTCATAAGGTTACTTCATAGCATGTCGGACTGTGCCCTTTCCTTTTATTTCTCATCATTTCTATTTGTTGAAAAAAAAAAAAGTATAAAATACAACGAAATCTCAATTATCGTGGTACCGAAGGCCATTAGGGAAAATGGTATTCAATTAAATAGTGTTACGAGTCCTAAACCTCCTGTTTTCAGCCCTATTGGTGATAGCACTGTACACATGCCTGACTGAAGTTTAAATGCGTGGTTCAGGTGAAGCTAAAAGCAGGCTTTTATGAAGCTTCCAAAGTCCAGTAAATTTGGAATACTTTGGATTGCTTTCCTTATGCTTTGAGTAAGGTCTTTAGATACATTTTCATGGAAAACTGTTCTTTTAGTCAACCTGAAATGTGTAAAATGAGACCTTTCTGTACTGAGGTAGTCCTGTTAAATTATGTCCCATTAAAAGGATAAACAAAGCACAGGCTCTGAGCTCTTTCTGCAGTACAAACAGGAAATCAGATTTAAGAGCACAAGGATGTAGGCTGGTCACAGGAATTAAGACATTTGCAAAACTCACTGGATGGGGCTTTTAAGCCTAGATTGTCTTGTAATTTTGTGTCTCACTCTCTATAACACTAATGAATACATTAAATTACTTAGTAGAACATGTACATACGTATCCAGCGTGTACATCAGGGATGCTACATTTTTCTTATATTTACAGTAATGGTGTGCCAGCAGCATATGTATATAAAATTAATGCGTAATCCGTCTAATAAAAACAGACCAGGAACTCCATCTGATCCCGGCTTAAAATCCTTTGCTGGTTTATTTATAATATCCAGGTGTTTTAATAGAAATTGAGAGATTTATACCGTAAATGATTTCACAGCTTTTTCCCAATTGAAATCAACTGAATTGTTGAAAATTGGATACATCTAGAGAAGCGTGCTGTTATGTTCATAGTATTTCTTCTTCCGCTTGAAGCTGGAAGTCAGTGGATGAGATATTTTGCAAGTTTCTTTTGGTAGGAGAAAGGCGTGTTACTGGCAGATTTTAATGCACTAAATTGAACAGAAGTCAGAAATGTAAGTATGTCGGGTTTTCTTGCTTCAAAAAGTGAATACGCAATTTTGAATATAAATTCTTGCACTTTACTGAATAAGGTCTGAATTTTCAAATCCTAATTGCATCAAAGTGACGTTTATTTAATATGTGACTAGGTGTTGTTGGTACGTTGGCCCTTCATGTCAAAATGCCCACTAATACCAATGGGAAGATTTGTCAACTCCAACCCAAGCCTTAAGTTGGCTAAAGCAGCCAGCTACATGCCGTTGGCTATAATGTTCACACATGTAATATTTTAAACTCTGTTTTAGTAAGATGTATGGGGCTGATGCGAGGATAATGTCATATTCCTTTCTTGGTGTCTGGTGGATATTACCTGAAAAGGCAGAAGAAGCACTCAGTTTCAGTTCTGATTTAGCTGTATCCTTGAGAAATACAAATGTGTCGATGCTCAGGGCTTTTTAAGTGTGTTTTTCATGGGTCTCTGTGAACTGTCTGCTACTGACCATTTCCAGCTGCTTCATAAAAATTGAATGTAGCCGGACTAGTGCAGGTAGCATACTGTAAAACACCTGGCCCTGGTTGTTCTCACCAGCCTTTGAGCTGTCATTGGGACAGTATTTCTATTGATTTTTCTGCATATAGGAAGAAATATTTTTCTGTGACATGAAGAATAAGACATCAAAGAACTTCTGGCATCTAGTGGATCAATTTGAAAACACGATGAACAATCAGAAAGCTGATTCAGTGCTTCTGCTCATTTTCCTCTTCCATATTCCAGAAAAAAATAAACTGGTACACACCACGCATGCAGAATAATATTAAATGAGGTTCTTCAGCCTGTGATTTTAGAGAAATGCAGACTAGCTGATGCATGGGTCTCTGGCAGAAAAATCTCAAGAGCTTGTTGTAGCTTAGTGTACACCTTTGGAAAGGCATGTATCTGAGATGTATAAGCATCTCACAGATTCACTTTTTACACAGGAGAGTTTGGAGATGCAACAGGAGAATTGCATGGTCCTGTCTACCTTCTCTCAGGATTTGTCGGTATGTCGTTATCCACAGCCACGCATTCTGTACAGTTTTTGAATAAACTTCACCCCTGCTTCCCCTGACCCTCCTATCCAGGTGCAGAATTTGTATACAGCCCCCTGGCCCTGAGGCAGGAATGCTCCCTGGTGAGTTATCCTGACACTGTAGTACATCCTGCCCTGAGTTTTAACATCACTAGAGACATTTTTCCCCCAAAGGAAATAATGACTTTCAGTAACACAGCTTGTTGTGAGATCTTGTTGGAAATCCAAACATGTGGCACTTTACGAGTGTCAGCAGATTTTTTTAGTATTGTGTGGCAATACGTGCTGTGTCGTAGATGTTGGAATCTGACCCTTCGGCTCTGCCGCAGTGGTATCCCAGGAAAACCATGTCGAGTTGCCTCTCTCTCTTTTCTGTTTACTTTCTTTCCTTGAATATGCTACAAAACTGTTTACCTATAAAGCAACCTACATGTGTTCTATGTGTTCTATCTACATGTGTTCTTCTGTTTGACAGGATCTGAAATCCTGCCTTTTATCTGATCAATCAATTTTATTCTGTGTTTTTCTTGGAAACCATTCGTGGTGTGGTTTTTTGTTTTGTTTTGTTTTTATGGAATTCTGGGCTAACTCTGGACTAGAGGTACAAAGAATTAAGTAAGAGGCTGAGGAAGGTCGTAAATTTATTTTCTCTCTCTCCCACAGCCTTGTTGGTATTTTTCAAGTGAGATTTTTTTTCCCCCTACTGTAAAATCCAGTTTCAATACCTGCGTTCTATCTAACTGGAACTGAGAGCAATAGCAATCAGGAAAAAACAGACTTTACATTCATCCTTGAAAAAATTAAATAGAGTTTCTGGTTATTAGCATTAAGAACAGCATAAATAACTCTGAGCACACTGCTGTGTAATGTTCAAGTACAAAATAATCTTGTAACAGACTGCCTTGTCTGAAACTTGGGCTTGGCATGTTTAGCATGTTTTACAACATCAGTTTCTGTTACAGCTGTTGGCACCAGCCAGCAACATGATTGAGAGGTTTTGATGACCTCAGCTTCTGCAGTTTATTAAGTCTTCCAAACAGATAAAGAGGCTCTGTCAAGTAGCTCGCTCCCAACATCTGCCTTACCTGTATATTGTTATGGTCTAGTATAATTGTAGTGTGAATTTTAAGTGTCTATCTGTGAGGGAAGAGAGAAAGCTGCTATTCCATGGCTGAAAAGAAAGAGAAAAGGACAAGAAGAGGCAACCACTGAATACAGAGCGAGTGGCCAGAAAAGCAGTCTTTCAGTAGTCACTGTTGGTAGAGGACTGATTGATAGGGTTAAGACATATGTGATGAAGGACAAAACTTGAAAACTCAAAAGCTTTATTTTTTCCAAGTTAGATGAAACTCTTTAGCTTTATGTGGGAATCCATGTGGAATGGTGGTGAAACTGATGGTTTAAGATAGGTTGAAATTTGAGTGAAATCACCTTTTCCACTGGTGTTTCAAAACTGCTCAGGCAAGGAGGCTTTGGTACAGTGGGAAAAGAATACCAAAAAAACGCTAGGGAGCTCTAGAGATTCCCAAAACCCTACTGAAGCAGATGTGTATGGTAACTGTTGAATCACAGCCTGAACCACCAACTGGGCACCTGGGGAAAGGATCCAGCCAGCCCTGGGAGCACAGGTGAAGGCAACTCAGCTGTGTGACTGAAAGGGGTGGAGCCTGGCTGCACCTCTCTTAGACCTCATTTAAGGGCTGACTGGCACTGGAGAAGTGTCTCTGGCTTGAGATCTTTTCCTTGTGGAGTTTCCCTTGCAAGCCTAGGTCTTCAGGGATGGGTGAGCACTTTCCTTTTATCTTTGGAACACCTTTCTGTCGATTGCACTAGTTCCCTTGTCATTGCATATCCTCTAACACCATTCCATTGCGTTGATCTTTCTGACTCTTACACAGATGTAAGTGAAATTTATCATGCTGGGAAGTTCCTTTTTCCTACACGTTGCTTGGAAGAGGCAACTCCTAATAATACCACTTAAAATCAGATATTATCATCAGTGGACAGGAAAGAGTTCGGAGACTGAACATTCCCTCTTCCTTTTGGAGGCCCTAATGTAGCACATAATGCCTTTGATACTTCAGTACAAGCCAACAGGAGAAAATCACCTGAAGTCAACAGCAAGAACTTTATAAAGCCTGTAGGCAGTCTGTACACTTGGATAGAGGCAAAAGCCGGTTAAAATTTACTATGACCTCCAAATTTGTGGCAATCTGTGGCAACCACACATTGTGTACGTGTATGCAATGTCATGTCTGCCTTGGAGAAAGTCCAGCTGCTTTAGATGTTGGCTCTAGGAGGCTGTGGTAAATGTGTCATCCTTTCAAGTGTAGGAATGGCTATAAGCCGTAGGTATAAGCTGTGGCTAGAGCTGAGTCTTTAACAAGACTTTGCCTTTCCTATTCATCTGAAGACTGAATGTTTTTGTGTGCTTAAATCTGAATGGATGGTCTCAAATGGCCAATCTATGACTTTGGGTATCAGAACCAGCATTCAAAACACAGTGTAGTCTTCTGAGGCTGGAATAGGTCACTTTCTAGAGATCATGTGTGAATATGCAGCCCGCTGTTTTCTTACAGAGCAGAAAGGAGGGTCAGATTGTTCTGAGTCATGACATGAAAAGCTCTATTTACTCTTAACTTAGGAATTTGTTATGTAGTATTTAGGATTATTCTGTCACCATCAAGAAAATGCTGGCACAGGCCACAGAAATGACAGCCTGCTTGGCTTGATCGCAGCCTGGAGGAGCTTGTAGGGATGCCAGCAACTCAATCACATCAGAAATTGTAGCAGATAAAGTACTGAAAAGT
Organism: Alectoris magna; assembly: GCA_030625065.1. Taxonomy (NCBI): domain Eukaryota; kingdom Metazoa; phylum Chordata; class Aves; order Galliformes; family Phasianidae; genus Alectoris; species Alectoris magna. The sequence continues at coordinate 14,150,293 of CM060571.1, read as the reverse complement.
AACATGTAAACAGTAAGTAAATACATGAGTAAATGGAGAATGAGCTGTTGTTGGCTGTCTTTCTGTGGAAGCAGGAAAACTTGTGATAAAATGCAGCTATAAGTAGAATTCTCATTTATTTACTGCATTAGAAAAGCTAATGATTTCCAAATCCACCTGCACAACGTCTGCTTTAAGATGCTTCAAGGATTACTGTTATGGAAAATAATGAAAAAAGCAGTTCTTCCAGCCAATATTTTTTTGTGATTTTAAATTAGGTCCAGGTCAAAAGCTAATTTTCCTTTAACTTCTGATGTCTTTGAATCTAATCTTAAACGTGGATAAATTCATGAAAAGTTGAGAAGTATGTTTATTCCAGTCTTGAAAATAGTCCACTTTTTCTTCTAAGGCTGCCATTTTCAGTTTGGAGGGAAGGCGCAGGCAGTAGGCCGTGCTTCTATGTCTGGGACCATCTGCCAATGCTAACAGTAAAAAAAAAGTTAATTATGAATGGTGTCTTCCCATGCCAGTAACTTATTGTAAAGGAGTTTTTTAGCTTGTTTGTAATGGCTATAGCCTAAGGGTGTACCCTGTATAAATTGTCCGCTTACAGGATATAGAACACTTCTTAATAGGCCTCAGATGATTAGGAGAAGGGAAAGAAATTAAAAAGGCCATTTCCCTTTAGGTATGCAAATGGATTGCAGAACAATAGATGAAGATATGATAGATGATGATAAAACAACCTCTTTTCTTTTACCTTAAATTATGTACTAGGCAAGTAGCAAGCTTCATCATGTGTCAGCCGAAATGTGAATTGTTTCATAATTGAAACAATGCCGTTGCCAGATCTGAAGACAAACTACCACTTCTTGTGCCCTAAAGCAGTTTGGGGTTTCACTGCCTAAATCTGTCTTAGCAATGGTTACGTTATGACCTTAGTTTAATTAAACTCTGCCTACTTTAGCCTCTTTGAGCATCCTACTCAAGCAGTAGATTTATACTAGATTTTCCACTAGAGTTATAGTTGACATGTGCGCATCTCCTAAACAACTAATATTTTACTGCTTGTTTGAAAGTAGCTCAGTATCTTTAAACAATTAAGTGAGCAGCAGGGGCCCCATCCTAGTAGACTGTCACCCTCTTACACTTAAGTGTATTCTTTCCCATGAGTTCACACATACGCACATCTGTGCAGGTCAAGCATCTGCTATTTTCTTGCAAATCTGAATATTCTGGAGAGACGTATTCATGTTTCCCGGTACTGAAGTAACCTGACTATTGTAATAGTCAAAAGCTGTTCATAGGGAATTGAAAGGTGAGAGGTGATAGATAATATTGCCTTTAACAATTGCTCTTCAATGGCAAATAGAGCTTCTTGGGATCTAAATCAGTACAGAAGGTCAGAAGTAGGTGCTTAACAACAACTTTGAAAATTACCCACCTGCCCCCCTGATGAAGCAAGGCCCTTGAAACATGTTAAAATATGGTGGAATAGCTTGCAGAAGCTCTCCGGTGCTAACAGTAGGGCAGCCCAAAGTGAAGTTTCCCCTGCAGCATCTAATTAAAAGGCTGGTTCCGACAGCCACTCTGCTGTGCTGCCAGTGTTCAGGAAAATCAGCAGGTGGGGCTTAAAATCATGGGAGTTTTTTTAAACTACAAACCATTTGAAATCCATTTGTTCTAATGTATACATATTTGGATTTGGGATTGTCCTTACAAGTATGATATGTCAAGACTAGCAGGGATAAGGACTTCAAATACAGTTTGAGTCAATTTTTTTTTTTATAATAAAGCCTGTAGTTCTCCCATAATAAGAACAGCACCTGAGTTTGTTCTAATGCTATCAGATTTGAAAACTACCTACTATTTTAATTGCCTGCATTTTACTGTGTTTCAGTACAGCAGCACAGAAACAGAAAGTTTGCAATTGAGCCAGGGGAGGTTAATGAGTGCTGAAAACACTGAACTATTTGTTACAGTCATGAGAAACTTAGCTGCACATGGGAAACAGTGGCATTTTAGGGCGTCTCCCAAGATAAATCAAGATTTAGGAAGCTATCGGGTCTGCATTTTATAGAAAAATATTTTGTTTTGTGTATTGTAAGTGACCAAACAAGGAAGTGAAAAATTCCCCAAGTCTGTGAACTGTGTTTATCACTGTGGCATGCTTTCTGACAATTCAATCTCCCTTACTTTCTGAATTCAGCCTTTCAATAGAGGAGAAATTTACTTGTAGGTACAGACATCCTCTGATCCAAGCTCGGGATACTAAGTGGAGGAGTGATCTTGCTCCTGCTTGGTGATTGCTGATGGTTATAATAGATCACCCGGGTCAAGTTAAGGCTGCCAGATCTGCCTTTAGCTCTCTGCAGTAGGCAGTTATTATCTCAATCAGATGCAAGGCAGAAAAGCGTTGGGGGAGAGGGTAAGAAGAATTTTGTTTCAGTCATCTGGGGTTTCTAAGAGCTGTAAATTGGGATTTAGAATGATATTGCTGTTCTTTCATTTATTTCACCAACTAACAAGGGAAACAGCACTTTGAATGTAGTACTAATGAATAAATAATGCACTCATTGAAAGCTGATGTCGGTGAGGGAGAAATATATCCAGTACTTTTTAGAGGCCCTGTAGCTCCGTTAATGTACAGGGTCAGTGAGAGGAGCCATGTGGAGGCACATGTAGAGCTGGTGGGGCCCTGCTGCCTGCCCGAGCCAACAGGGAGGCAAGGGCATTTCTTCCATGTCTGTGCTGTGATACTCAGCTTCCCATGTAATGTTAAACATTCTGCAAATAAGAGAGATGAAAAAAAGAGAGCGTTAGCTTAGTTATTGCTTGAATCTGTAATTCCTTTTATTTAGCATCTACTCACTGTGTGCCTACAGACTTGGACATGGCTACACTCTGTGAGGTCCCAGGCCTGCTGAGCACAGTAAGGGATTAGCAGTCCCTTTGTGGAAGCTCTGACTGCTTCTTTTAGAGCTCTGTCATCATATCCTTGGCCTGTCTGATGAACTTTGCACAGATACTTATCACCTATATAGTTGTCAACCAACAGTGCACTACTACAAACATTCTGAATTAGGCAAGATACTGCCTAGTTGTGACAACGGCTACTGCTTCAGCCATTGGTGAGGTTAAGCAAGAAGGTAAAGCAGTGGGAGGTGGCAGACAAAAGCCGGAATAGTTGTGTTGTCATTTGTTGCTTTCTCATGTTTTCTTTCTGAAATGGAAAACATATAGCAAAATGCCCATTTTCTTCATTTCCTATCTAGATAGTTTTCTTCCAAAGCAGCAACGGCACCAATGCGCTTTTTTCATTTGATTAAAAAGAAACTGTGAAGGACAGGAAAAGACAGTGTTTAGAGGTATGCGGGGATGGGGGGAAGCATGAGGGGGTTTGATCCCTCGAGATTATTTATGATACTTGATATTTTTATGAAATGAGCTGCCAAAGGTTTTAATATTTTGAAACATCAGTCCAAGTATTTTAAACCTTTCCTATACCAACATCACTGATCATCAGAGAGCACATCACTTTAGTGTTATCTGTTCTCCTAATAAGTTCTCCTAAGTTCATTCTGTGTTTTTATTTGCAGTGTTTTCTGAACAGTCACTCCATGTAGAATTGTGTGAAAATGCTTACAACTGTCCCTTAATTACCCAGCAGATCCTTTCTGCAGGTTTTCTTTCTTGGTCCAGTTAAGACAAGAAAGAACTTTTTTGTGCATCTCCAAATATACTGTTGCTGATTACTTTTCATAACGATTTACTAATATGGTTAGAATCTACGTAATGTGCGTCATTGCCCTCTTTCGGATATACCTTGCTTAGTAGAATTTGTAAAGGAATAGAAGCTGTAATGTGATCCCTATGAATATTTGTGCTGTTTTGGAAAAGGATTACCTTCCACAAGTATGAGTTGGTCAAATATGTGGATTATAAAGTCTTGATGAATGCTGAGATCAGATCAGCATGGGATGATAAATGTGAAAGACTATCTGTTTCTTTTAGAAATGAAGAAATCAGTAAGCCATGCATAACATGCACTTTAAGATTAGTACTGCTTAGGAGGTCAGATCCACTGATTCCAGCAGGTGTATGGATGAAGGCATTTCTGGGATCTCTACCATCATTCAGATGTAAAAATATATTTTAGAATGGATGTGTAATAGACTATTAAATTTTATAACATGAATATTTGCAGTTAGCATCAACAAATACATTTCATTTCATTTGATGTTTGTGTTTTTCCTGGTTCTTAACTATTAGATAGATGAAAAGCTTTGAATCCAGTTTGAAATATGGTATTATATATCCCACATTAGGTATCTTTGAAATAGCATGTGTGGGTGTTTATGACATTTTTGAAGATTGATGATTGACAGTTACTCCCATAAAAAGTAGTAATATGAAGAATTGCTTGTTCCAAGAATATTGAGAACATTTCTTACTTTGATTTCTATTCCTTCACTTCTGAAACCTGAAAAACAATTTTAAGAATAGGAAAATATGAACAAAAAGACACTATTAGGCTAATCTACTGTTTCTTATTTGACTGCACAATCTAAAAAATCAGCTCATATTCTGCCTCCTAACGTCACACAGTGTTTTTTCAGGTCTTGATGACTGTAAAGTCAGTACCGCATGAACCTTGCTATTCCACAAAACCTGAGGAAGACAAAGCAACCAGACAAGCAATGTGAGGAAAAGGGCAATTTTGTGAGGCAAATTCTTTCCACAATGAGTGTGGGGAGAAAAAAAATAGTGTTATTAGAAGTAAAATTTTAAGAAGCTTCAATTTCCAACCACACTTCAACATGCCTGGAATGAATGTCAGTAGCATTCTGGACCCTATGGAAGTCGTGCTAACTCCTCTCTCTGCTTTAATGCAGACAGAAATTTGAGCATAGTTAATTATTCTCCTCTCTGCTTCTAGCTGTGGCACAATCAACTCTCTCTTTTGTACTCTGATGGTCATACCAGAAAGAAGAGGGTTAGCGGAACTGCCATCTTGCACTTCTTAGGGCAGAGTTTGGCCTGTTTAGGAGACTAGTTGACAGAGTCCCTTGGGAGGCAGTCCTGCAGGGCGCTCCTCAGGAATGACACCGTGAAGTACAGGAGCAGGCCTAAAGATGAGCTGGTGGGGAAGAAGGCAGGCCTGGCTGAACAGAGAGATTTGGCTAGAATTCAGGGGGAGAAAGAGACTTTCTGACCCTTGTAAGAAGGGACAGGCTACTGCAGAGGTGCTGTGAGAAAAGTAGGACTAAAGCCCAGCTGGAGCTTAATCTGACTATTGTGTTAAAGACAATAAGAAACGTTTCTGGGAATACATTACCCACAGAAGGGGGAGTGCTGGGGAGGGCTGCAGAAGCAGATCATCTTGAGTGCCATCCTGTGGCATGTATGGGACAACCAGGTGTACAGGCCTGTCAGCGTGGGCTTATTAGAAGCAGGTCCTGCCTAAATCTATGATGAAGGGGCCTGCTTAGTGGATGAGAGAAAGGCTGTGGATGCTCTCTAGCTAGACTTCAGTGAAATTTTTGATACTGTTTCCCACATCATTCTTCTGAAGAAACTGGCAGTTTGTGGCTTAGGTGGGTGTGTGCTCCACTGGGTAGAAAGCTGAGTGGTCGAACCCAAGGAGCTGTGGTAAATGGAGTTAAATCCAGCTGGCCAGCCATGTCCCACAATACTCAGTACTGCGGCCAGTTCTCTTTACTATCTTTATAAACAATCTGGAAGAGGCGATGGAGTGCCCCGCAGTAAGTTTGCACACGGCACCCAGTTAGGCAAGAGCGTTGGTCTGCAGGGGGGGCCTGTGCGGGGCCCAGCTGTGGGGCCGAGGCCTGCTGTGTGGGGCTTGGCGGGAGAAGTGCTGGCTCCTGAGCAGTGTCACAACTCTTCTGTGGAGCACCACAGGCTGAGGGAAGAGGAGCTAGAAAACTGCCTGATGGAATAGTACCTGGAGGTATTGGTCTATCATTGGCTGAATATGAGCCAGAAGTGCACTAAGGTGGCCAAGGAATCTAAACAGCATCGTTGCCTGTATGAGAAATAGCGTGTCCAGCAGGTGTAGGCCCAGATTGTTCCCTTGTGAGGCCACACCTCGAGTACTGTGTTCAGTTTTAGGCTTCTCACTACAAGAAAGTCACTGAGGCATTGGAGCATGACCAAATAAGGGCAACAAAGGTGGTAAAGGGTCTGGAGAATAAGTCTGATGAGGGGCAGCTGAGGGAACTAGGGTTATACAGCCCAGAGAAAAGGAAGCTCAGGACAGACGCTATCCTACCTCAAAGGAAGCTGTGGTACAGTGGAAGTCAGTCTCTTACCAAAGAAACGTGTGATAGAACAGAAGGAAATGCCCTAAACCTGTGCCGGAGGAGGTTTAGATTGGGCATTAGGAAAAAAAGTATTCACTGAAAGGATTGTGAAGCATTGGAACGTGCTCCGCAGGCAAGCAGTTACTTCACATCCCTGGAGGTATTATGAAGGTGTGTAGGTGTGGTGCTTAGGGACATGGATTAGTGGTAGGTTTACGCTGTTGGGTTGATGGTTGGACTTAATGATCTCAAAGGACTTTTCCTACCTAAATGTTTCTATGATTCTATATAATGATAAAAAAGTATCTTATTCTCATGATATCACATAAGATTGGAGTCTTAAAATGATTTTGTTTAATTTTTTTGTGTGTCCAAAGTTTTATATGTAGTTTATCATTTTGGAAGGTTTCAGCTACGCTAACTGGGAGGATATTGGAGGACTTGTCTAAAGGATCAAAGCAAAAACTAATAATGACAAGTGCATAAGATTATTTTTGTTATCCGTTCCAGAATTTTTACAGGTGAAATGAGTTTTTATCACAAAATTAAAATTTCAGTCTCCCTAATGTTTAGACTAAGACTTTTTGTTTATTCCTCAAGCTTACAGTGGATTAAGCTGGCTTTGATATAAGGCAGTTGTAAATTTTATCTTGCCTAGTTCAGGTTATTTTTTGCTGTAGATGGCTTTTATTAGCTAGTGTTAAATCATATGATTACAAAGTAACTGTAGAACATAAGAGAAAATGCTAAATTAAGTGTTCTTATGTATTAAAATAAGTTCCTTTCTTGTGAGCATTTCTGCTATAAAGTAGATGATGGCCATCTTTGTTTCACAAAAGTACACTGTACCACGCTGCCATTACTTAAGGAGGATACTCTTTGAAGAAGATCGGTTTGTGATACAACAGAGTTTGGGGATGTAGGATTCCCTTTTATTTGGACAAAGAATGTATAGCAGAGATATAGCTATCTGCAAACTATTTCTGTTTGGTGCACTGATAGATGTAGTTTGTGCAAATAATCATAGCTCCTTCAAAATACCTTATAGCAGTTGTGAATCTGGGCACTTCTGCCTCTGCCTTTTCAGGTAAAATGCTTACACTGCAGCGGGCCAGTTCCTATTCAGCTGATAAGAGTGGGATTGTAATGTTTGCCCTCTTCAAAAGCATTTTGATAACAAGAAAAAGGGGACCTCTAGGGTCAAAGATGTATTATTGCCATAAAAATAACAGATACTATACTGTTGTTTTAAAGGACAAATTACTACTGGAAAGATGCGTTCATGTAGAGAAGTAAAAGGTAAGATCTACTTTATGTATCTGTCTTTGTTATTTTAATCTTTTCATGTTCAAAATACTGGGAGGAGGAATAGTACAGAAAAATATATTTTTAAGGCTTACTAAGTCTTATTTCTCTTGCAATCTGCAGCCCTTTGTGCTCACTGTATGAAATAAAAAGTAAAATAAACTTCAGTGTTACCAGTTCTGAATTCTGTGAACAGCAAAATACTTCTGCTAGCTCCTAAATGATAGCTGTGTGTTTTAATTGAAAAAAAAATGGTGATCTGTTGAAAGACTGATAAATAACTTGTGAAAAATTAAGTAACTGGCATACTCTGAAGTCTTTTCTCCCCCATCATAGTATGAATCACGCAGCAATCTTGAAACAACATATCACACGTAGCATATACCTTTACATTCCAGTGAAGTGACGAATGTGGTATTTTGCAGTGCGTTGAAAGAGTGGTGATGCAGGAATAAGTAGGAGTAGGAACTACACAGGAGTTATAAAAATCTCTTTTACAATGATCCCTACGAAGGAATCAGCTAGAGAAATTCAGTTTGTCACATTTAGTGCTTGTGATAATGCAAGCAAAAATACATATCATTTCAAACCCCCTGGCATGATTGTACTTTTTTGACATGCTTGAGCAAGACACAATCTATTTTGTTTCTGTGTTTGAATACTGGGGGTCATTTTGCATATATTATTGCAAACAAAAGCCAGTATAAGGTTTCTTCTTGGAAAGGTTTCTCACTGGTGAGGCTGAAGCTCTGCATTTTTTTCCTATCTGGTTCTGTGACCTGTTTGCAAATTTAGTGACGTAAAATACCTCAAAGCACAGTAAAAAATTGTCAGGAAAAGAATAACCCGAGATACAGTTCTACTGTTTCTCATGTAGCACAGCTGCTTTAAGAGGCTGTTGCCAGTTTTGCGTCTCCCTCCACCAGCACTTCACGACAGCTTTTGAACCTGGATCATTTCACTGACCTACTTTCTAGTGTGATTTCGTAACTAATGGGAGTGGTGTAACTTGAAATGGAATCAATTGTGGAAGGTTTCCTTTGTGAACCTGAGCTAAGGTGTGCTCACGCCAATCTCTTCAGTTAGTTTCCACTGAGAGCAGAAATAAATAGGGGTGTCAGAGCTGTTTCTGCAGCGTCTGACCTTTGGCTGATGCATGGAGCATTCACCTATTGATGCCACATGCTTTACCTTATGCACACTGATCTTTAGTTGAGTAACTTTTTGAAGTCCTCTTGAATACCAATACTAAATGTGTTCTGAACATTTAGGTATTTTGTAGTAGACATATCGTTACATGCTCCCAGCTTAACTTCTTAAACTGTTTTACTTGATAAACTTAGCATGCTCTGAAATAAGTTTTACTGAAAGAGCGTTTAGGACTTTGCATGTATTAAAATTAAAACCAGTTTGAAATTTGATCTGAAATGAAATGTACTGCTGATGAAGATCTAGAATCTCTTTTATTTGGTGATTTAGTCAACTTTGGTGGTTCACTGGCTCCTGGGTCAGCTTTTTGTGAGGTTGCTTCTGTAAAGTAAAGCAAATCTGCAGCACAGGAACAGAAATGACCAGTCAGAGCCTAGAAGGAAATATAAGAATGTCTATGCTGTACTGTCAGAGAAAAATGTCAGGTAATTACTCCTTGAGCAACACCAGGATTGCATTTAACTGATTATTAAGACAGCAAATATTTTTCAGCTTGTTTCTCAACCATCTCTTTAGAAGAAAGAGCAAATTTATTGGCAGATTTACAAATAAATTTAAACAGCCTTTCTGCTGTTCTATAGGTTAGCCATGACTATAGGGAAACTATGACCTGAACCGGTGTCCAAGTGTGTGGTTTTTGTGGATCGTGAGTGTGTGAACAGAGAACTTAAGAAATATTTGTGTGAGAGAGATAAGGAAGAGATACAGTTGGAAGGTCTCCAGGGGAGTTTTGAAGCTTTGTGCACGAAGCATTGAGGAGTCTGCTTCAGAGAAGACACCCTCAGCCACAGTGTAACCAGTGCACAATTGTGCCTGTACTGCGTAAGCTATACTTGGAGTAGTTTGAGGGTTTTGCTTTTGGGGTTACAAGTTGGAGAGGAGGATGCTGCTAACGAGGTTCCAGTTCACGCGTGACTCACTGTTAATGCATATGAGCTAAAATATGTTGTGACTGTTCAATTTTCCTCTAAAATAAGAAACCCAAATCCTAGAGTTTCCTAGAAGTCAGAAAACACATTTGTAGCTTTTAGTGGCTCTTGTGATCATTCTTTTTAATGAAATGAAGCAAACAGAACATTTTTCTTCTTCTCCAGTTCAAGTGTTTTGGCATCAACCTGTATAAGTAACTTGCAGACTGTAACTAATGATTTCTTACAAACTGTTCTTTTTTTCATTAAACAGTGCATGCATATATGTATGCGCTCTTGTACCTTGGCTTTCAAGCATCTTCTGTTTGTTTAAAGGGAAAGGACATGCACCTTGAAAGTCAGTTGTCAAACAAAGTGCTTGAATTCCAGCTGAGCCGGATTCCCAAAAGAGCAATTGTTGCCAGTTCGTATTATGGAAAAGCCTAATACCTACACACTGTTCTGTGGAGCCTTGTTCACGCACTTTAGCAGCCTGAATTAATTCTCATGTTAGAGTCAATCAGCTTGAGAGTTTTCCTGAAGGCAGGTGTTTCAAAGTGCATGCTGTTATAATGAAAAGCGAAGATAGCTGTTCTCAAGCATGTAGACTTAGAAAGAGAATTTCCCAGTGGTTGCTGTAGATATACCACCCCATTAACAGTTAAATAAGTAAGATTCTCTCCAGTGTCAGGCACGGCTGGTAAACCAGCTTTGTGAAGGAAAGAAGCTTGTCTCTCTTCTTAGATCTCTTTTCCCCTTTGTCTGGTGCTGTTATGCAGGCCCAATACTAAAATATTATACTCTGTGGTTTTGTAGTGTTACCATTTATCATTTTGATGTTATCACGTTATTCATTGACAGTTTGTTCTCAGTGAGTGTTGTTGCTTATTGTGAAGTATTCGGTCACCTTCCTTAAGAAATTAGGGAAGGATTTTAATGGGAGTGCAGTACGGACCATAAAATGAGGAATTTTCAAATTCTAGAAACCTGATGTACATGAAATGGAGGTTCACTGATGCAGGATACTAGCGTCTGCATTGTGCTTGTTTCGCTAAAGCAGCAAGGAGGAAATGTTTTCTAAGAGAGGTAAGCTTTTATGGGGACAGACTGGTCTTAAACTTTGCTTTTATTTACATAGTTAATAAATTCACACAATAAATTTGTCAATGTAAAATGCTTTCAAAAATGATTCTAAGAATATCCGTGTAAGGTGAGTTTGGATGGAGATAGGGACAAGTCAGTATCTCGGGCATGCCATGCTTATTCTAAGAATAATAGGAGAATCTGTCAGTGTGGTCTGATTGCATCATCAACGCACCCTCCCTATTGAGGCAACTTGCTTTTGCAGCTGTTTGATATAAATTCCTTGCATATGTCTTAGTCCAGTTGGTTTATTTTTACAAACAATAAATAGCCTTACATTCCTGCAGTGCTTCCCTTCCCTCGGACAATCTCGTGGAGCCATTTGCCATGAAGACGGTGGCTGAAATTAGTGGCGTTTGCACAGATGGTGGCCATCGTTTTGGAAATCTCATAAATAGGGGAACACGTGGACTTTTTCCTCCCCCTTCAACATGATCACAATAGATTATCAGGGCCTACAAATCACTACCAGATGATATTAAGTTGCTTTGATAACACTCTGGGTCCCTTCCGGTGTGATATTTTTCTTCATTAGAAAGGATAGCTCAAGCACACCAAATCCTCTTACTCTTTTCTCAAAATTTATAGATCTCAGTCTCTAAACTAATTGTTAGTTGCACAGCATGCCTTAAGCTGTGCCCAGACAGAGCAATTACATCCTCCGGCCCTGATTAAAGGCACAGAGGAAACAGAAGTGCAAAGAAAATGAAACACTCTTGGCTGTTTGGGCAGGATGTCATTGCTGTTGTTTGCCTTTTTTGACATTTGTTGATAAAAGTGAGAAAGGAGGTCAGTTATCCATCACTGACCCTTGTTCAAAGCCAAAGATGTGACAGGCTTGTCTCAGGCTACTGACTCCGTTTATGAAATTATAAACAAAAAAGGCTTCCTAGGCTGACATGCTGCTTTTCTAATAGGAGTGCAATAATTTCTTCATTTTCCCCTGCTAACTTATTGCTTTCTACATCTTTTAAACTCAATTACTTCCCTGTGTATAACTGAAAACACAAAATGGCTTTGTTCATGAATGACCAGAGCTGTACTGTCATATAAGCTCTCCAAATTACATGAAACAATGAAAAAGGGAAATACAGATGTTTTTGAATACTTGGACATTTCTTACTTAATGTTTCTTGCCTGTAATCTGCAGCTTTGTAAAAGATGTATTTTCCTTTTGTGATTCACTAACTTCACCATTGACTACTCCTATACCTTAACAGTCAAGATCAAGTTTTTCAAAGGAAAATTGGAAAGCTCTATTTGCTTTCACCATATGCCTTACTGAAATGATCGTGTTTGTGCTCTCGAATCTGAAGCGTAAGCACTTATTTTTTCGAGTGCTCAAGTGGCTTAAAAATTGATCGTATTCAAAACAAAGATGATAGAGAATTATAATGTTATTACATTAAATCTAAGCTTATGTTTTCAGTGAAATCTTCACTAATGTTCCTGATCGACTGGGATTTATCTATTTTTTTAGAGTACTTTGTGTGGAAAAGGCCCAAGTGTGCTGTATTGCATTTTAAATATTTTAGCCAGGACTACCAGAGACTTCATGCTTTGCAGTCTGTTTAACCAGTTTCTCTAATTGCTTTACATAATACACTAATGTGGGCTGCTTCATAGTAAGCAGATGGGTTGCACAAAGGATCAAACCCGTAATCTTGTGGTGTCTAGAAGGAGACAGAAACAAGCAGCTTCAACATTTCTGAAAATAGTAATAGATTTCTAGTAAATTATTACTAGAAATTATTACTAGAAATTATTACTCCTTCATTTTTGTCACTTCTTCATAGCTGCTTTTTCTCATTTGCAGACAGATGAATTTTCTATTAAATGGCCACACCCGGTCCTAAATGCTTGAAAAAGTCCGATAAACTCAGATGTACGTGATAGCTCATAAATACAGTGGTAGTTGTTGATCTCCTTTGTGTCACCTGCGCTGTGATTGAATGGAAGAGAAATTTGCAGCAGTCACTGGCTCTTAAGATGTCCAAACTTCAAAGAAGTTCAGTGAGCTTGAAATGATATCAGGAAGTAGATCAGACAAAGCCTGCATCGGGTACATCTATGGTTTCCCCAGTTTTAAGTTTTTACGTGGATTTGGTTTCAGATATTCTCTGTGTGGAAACTGTACACTTGATAAACCCAGAGCTCACTCCCCCATCAACTTTGGTCCCATGGACAGTTTTATTATATTGCTGTTGAAGGCTGACTGATCTGGTATTAGTAGGATAATACAGTAAACAAACGGCAGGTCGTAAATTAGGGCTACGGACTTTGAAGTCTTTGTTTAAGTGGTTCTTTAATTGCTTTATGTGATACACTGACACAGACTGCTTGATGGTAGGAAGACTGGTTGCACCATGGATCAAATACATAATCACATAGTCATTGTAAAAAATAATAATAATTTTAAAAGTTCTGTTTGACAAAGTCCATATGGCCAAGAATCCCCCCAGACCTGCTGCAATTTACGGTGGAGCATTCTTAATCAGTGTGTTAAGACTCCACAGAAGAAAGCAGGAAATCTTGTCTTCTATATTCTTGCAAGGAGCAGCGCTGAGCAATACTCTGCTTTCAGGTGCAGTGAGTTCCTACTCTTCTCAGATAATCGGAGGAATGAAGACTGACATCAAATGATAGTCGCTAGATGCGAATTGCCTCATGGTTGAACTCATCCTTTAGCTAGATTTGTCAACAGAAAAGTTGTGTTCCTTGTCCCACTACTTTTTTTTTTTTTTTTTTTTTTTTTTTTTTACTGATCTTCATGCACAAACCAGCATGGCCAGAGTAGCCTTGCAAAAAACAACAAAACTTCAATAGCTTTACTTCCAACCTGAACTGATGCACACAGCATTTGTAAGATGTAATTCAGATGAAGGAATCGATTCCTCTGTTCTTGGCAAAAGCTCACACAGATTCGCCTTGTATTGGTTTTTATAGTATGGTTATGCAGGTATTTATCTGCACAGTTCAGAAATCAAAGTGTTGTAGGGTCCTTTGGGGTGGTGGGCAGAGGGAGTGAAAAACTTTGGTGTTTTTTTCTGTGGCCATGTTATTTAAGAACCTTGCAAGGAAAATGAAATCCATTCTGACGGTCTATTTTCAAGCTATCTATAAATTACTTTGTGACACATTTCCTGAAATAAACAGAATGCACAAGGGGTCTGCTAGCTCTACGCGTGTCATTTTGGTGCAACGGGTGAATATAACTACTGTTCCTGTAAGTCGAGGCTGAAGTGAGACATTACATGCCATGTGGGAGAGGCTGTTAACAAATTGGTGGAAATGGTTACGGTTTTCAACTTGTCAAGCATCATTTTCTTAGCTTGATGACACCTTGTAAGACCAATAAATAATTTATGGGGTATCTAAATGTTTCAAATAAGAGTTTAAGGACTAGAGGAAAGAGGTCTAGGGTCTCATAGTTAATCCTATTCGAGCAGCTTCTTATTAAAACAGCCCTCCACAAATTGATTACAGCTGCAATCCCTTTTAAGAAGGATTATTTAAAAATCCCAATTATAAAGACTATTTGTAAAGAGTAAAATACTTAGTGTCAGTTTTTCATGGAGACTGTGGCTTGACTCAGTTGGCAGAAGTGGGTTATCCTTTTCCTGCCTTTCTTTTCAGGAGAATCTGCTCATCGTGATGATTTTAAACAGTGGCTTTAACACAGTAGCTGCAAGGAGGTTAGCTTCTTTTCTTGACATTTGTTTTCCTTGGCTACCTTCGCTAGCCCCTTTGTTGACCTTTGCCTCCTCTAGGTCCTTCCCCTTGACTTCATCTGACATAAAGAGCAGATATTTGAAGCCCAACCTAATTCAGGACTTGGTCCGGAGATCATTTAATAGTGTTTCCCCAGAAGGGCATCTCTGCCATTCTTACAACCAATATGAGTGAATGTGACAGAAACAAGGGGCTATTATGGCAGCGTTTTGCCTCATGTTAGATGTCTGAGATCAGCTTTGAATGACTTATTTGGCCATTCTTGTGACACGTGCAGCAATAACTGGCTGATGAAGATAATTTTACAGTGGTTTTGTGTCACTGAATACTCCAGTGCATGCAAAAGTGCATCACTGCGCAAAAGAAACTGGGCAGGCCAGTGAATCTGATTCAGCGGTCTTCATCCAGAAATGTTTCCAACAACCTGCTAATCTCAGTATATTTTAGAATACTCTAGTGAGATCAGAGACACTCGTATAACGTGCCTTAAGTCCTTTAAGGAATAGTTTTCTCACAGCTAAATATAATATGACATCATACTTGCATTTTTGAGTAAGACCGCCTCAGTTGTATTCATTCAAACAGGTAGTGTGCATTCTAAAACTTCAGCCACCGGAGACTGTTGTTTGAACTGCTGCCACACTGCTTATTTTCTTACGGCAGGAATGTTTGAAATAGTGTATATTAAATAAATATTGAAGAGCAGTCTTAAAAAGAGAATTGGAGATTTGTAAACATGAGTATTTAATCAGGAAACTGAGCACTCAGAGATCCAGTCGGGGAGAGAAACATACCCCATAGCCATTTATCTAATCAAAATTAACCAAGTGCTTAAAGAGTGAATGCTTGTAATGAGCTGCTTGTGAATAAGCTGGCAACCACGAACAATTCTCTGAATACAAATATACATTCAAGGAAAAGCAGAACTGCTGCTGAGCAGTTAGTGAATAGAAAAACAAAAAACAGGTGGCATTTACCAAATAAATTATCTTTCACCCAGTTTTGCTGACCATGACAGGAGTGATAAAGGCAAACAGTGCTTCCTTTCATAGATAAAGAAAAAGGATAGCTGAGTAAGATGGTAGATTGGGCAACTTCTATTCAGGTCTCCGTTTAATCACACACTCACCATTTTGTTCTAGTCTCGCTGCTTTACCCTCATGTTTTATTCTCAGTACTTAGGGTCACATTTTTCAAGGCTGAAAACAACTTCAGTTAATTTTAGCAGGAGTTAAAAGCAGGCCTTAGCATTCCTGTGTCTGCTTTTACACACACATTTGTTAATGTATGTAGTAGCAATTCCCTGCTTCAGATGGGTACCGAGACTGTACATGTGTTGAAGGCAGTGAAGCGTGTGCGTAAAATATGTAAGCAATTGGGCTAGATAGGCCGGTGTCATGGGGTATTAGCAGCTCTCCTACTAGGCGTGTATGATAAATAAGGACTGGATCAGGTCATTTATGCTTGTGTTTGTGCTCTTGTTTACGTTTAATGATTGCATGAGTTCAGCAACATTTTGTTTCAACAAACTGTAAAAAATGTCTGACTATTGGAAGGCTTTTGAAGTGAACGTTTTACTCTGCTATCATTTTCCAAGTAGCATTAGGGAAAGGAACCCATTAAAACAGGTTATTTGTATTTATTTTTATTTTCTGAGATTTTGTCTGTTAGTTTATTAGAAAAAAACCACTAATAAAGCTTTTAGTCTCACATCTTATCTCTATATGGAGTGCCCTGTGGGCATATACGTATCTGCACACATATATGTATTTATTTCACAGGAGTATCTAGTCATCGTTCCTTTTACAGTAGTTTTAACTTTCTGCTACATGTGCTGAGCTGCAAAGTATTAAGGCCTATAATTCTTCAACCCTTTAGATGTGGTTTGCTGCGGGGGGAGGGCTGTAAATCCGTGGTGGCAAACAAGAAAAGCCTGAAGCTGTAAGCAAACAGGAAACAAATGATCTCAATCCCAGAATGTAAACTGCCATTGACAGAGATGCATGAAAGAATCATAACAGGGAAACCTGCTGCAATTTTTCATCCAGTTACCAGCTGAATCGCTGCCATTACACTGAAGAAGCAAGCTGCCAGACCTACTCTGACATGGCAGAGTGCTTTAGATGTCGTTGTGTGCACAAAGCAAGTATGTAGCCTGACTGGCATTTACTCCTTTTCATGCTTGCAGACTGATAATTATTGTGCACCGCCTCAAGCTTGCAATTAGAGGCCACCAAGAAACAAAAAAATAGTTGAATTTCAAGATTAAGCCTTTTGCGTGACTAGTCATATTTTCCCAGCGTGGAATATGTTGTTGCCAATGAAAACAGAAATCACCTATGCCACACTGTTACCAGATTCAGGGAGATACTATCTGCAGGAACAAATGGGGAATTTACATATAATAAAGAGTAATAATAACTGTCATTGTTACTGGTGACACAATTAGTGTTGATGCTGACTCTTGTGTCACAATGCAGCTTTTAAAGGGGATGAGATAAAACACTGAGCTCCCAAGTACTTGTAATTATATATGCCATAGTAATTTTGCTGTACGGTTATTCAGTCTGTGTTTTGAGCGGATTCTGATTCCACTTTCCCAGCCTCCTCTCCTGTCTCCCAAAGCTTTGTAGTTTCAATTCACAGAAGGTTTTCTCTTCCTGCTGCAGAGTATTTCATGAAAAATGTGCCACGTGAAGCACTTGTCCCATTTCTCAGTTTCAGTGGTAGGCAGAGTACAGAAAGTTAGCAAAGAATTAGAGAAACACTAAGGACAAACTAGAACACGTAAAGGATAAGGCAATGGGGAATGCTGAAGATAAGGTTTTGAGTTTCTCTTTTGCTTTTGAACTTTACAAACTGATGGCTTTATTCTGTGCTCTATAGAGATGGCTAAGATAAGTTGCTTCGGAAAATCAGAGTTGCTCTGCAATAATACTCAAATAATTATATATATGAATGTGTTTAGTGGAATGTTCACTGTAAAAATACATTGCTTTCATTTAATGAAGGCTCTGGGGGGGAAATATAGAAGGAGAAGGAATTAATCATGTAGAAACTTGTCTGTACACAGTTGAGTACCATTTAGGAAAGCTCTACCTGCTCTGAAGGTGTTGTTTCATCTTTGGCTGTTTGAACAGGGATGGGAAGAATTCCACAGATACAGGAGAGAAAAATGAAGAGTATAGTTTTTGAGGGCTGATCTGCTGAGAGATGACATTTTGTGGTTCGAGAGATTCTGGCTGAGGTAGGGTTGCTGTCTGAGAAGAATTGGAAGAAGCAGTCCTGCTCAGGCTGCCAGCAATGACTGTCCTTAGGTGACAGGAAGCATCTAACTACTTTTGATAAAGAATGCTTTTGTTTTCGAAGGCTTTGTGATCTCTGTACGTTGCTAGATGCAGTCTGGGAAGATGACTTGTGACTGTGTGCTCGGTGGTCTTGCTGAAAAGAGAAACAGATATTTAGTCTGATATGTCCAGTTCCAGTCTAAGGGTGTTGTTTCTGCCTTGTGGACCAATTACAGAACAGCTTGCAGAAAACCAAACCATCTCACTGAGAGGTTTGATTAAGTATCTGAGCTTATGCCACAGTCAGGTGGCATCAGTTTCTGGGATGGAAGAGAAATAAGAAATGAGAGCACTCTTTTCTGAAGTTGTTAACTATTATACTTGTTCGGCTGCCTTGAGAATACTGCCCTGTGAAAGTGAAGGGAATTGTGGAGAGTAAAGGCCAAAGTTCTAAAGCTCAAGAAGTACCATGAAGATATCTTGTATTTGCATTCCATGACTGAGGGTTTGACATAGAACAGAAATCATCCCCAGTCAACCACAAGACCGTTACCCAGATTTTCAGACATCTTCTGTAGCTGTTCCAAACGTGTATCAGGAGTGATTACAGAGTTCAGTCACGGTGTCGGTACTACCAAGAAAGCAGACAGAGGCAGAAATACCTGTGTGCTGTGATATTTATCCCAGCATCCTTCTGTCATCCTTGCTTTTTTTATGAGAACATTCCCATATATACGCTTTATGAACAGGAAATAGCTGTGCATGGGCAGTCCAGGATGTTGTGCAGGGGTAGGTATCTATGCACAAATAGCGAAGTATGAAACAAAGTAGAGTTTGGTCCTCAAGAGTAACCTCAACTCCATCATGTCTATGCGATAAGCCTTGTAGGATTGCTTCAGATATTTGGAGAGCTCGCACCGATATATTTTGTCTATCGATTGTTATTTTAGTATATGATTTTTAAAAAGCATCTTGGAAAGCATCTGTACTTGTAGAGAAGTAGACAATACTGCACTTTGTCTGAAGGAACTGTTGAATAACTGCAAAGTTCCCACTTTCCATACGCTGATGACCTGTATCTCCTTGAAACCTGAGTGTTATTTTGTGCATTTAATCGCAGTAGCAATGAAGGATCTTCTTAAGTTATAGCCAGTGCATTAAACAGTGATCAGCAGAGATCTGAACCGGAGGAAAATTCCTTTATGTAATTATTTTTCTATAATGCAGTGCAAGCATGGTGAGAACTCTATATATTATGAATTTGTCTTCCTGGTGATAAATAAAGTTTTCTAACTCCACTGCTCAAAATGATGATCTCTTAGAAGATAAGCCAATTCTTTCTACTTCATTTTCTCTTCAAATGGACAAACGCAGTGCCTGTTTCAAAGTGCTAGGCCTTCTACACTCGCACAAGCCTTCACTGGTACTCTCCTGACTGCTACATCAAGTGCATTAACATGAAACATATGCAGAGAAGGAAAAGCATTAGAACAACTTTTCTGCCTACTGTTATAATTGAGGACCTCAGCTTTGAATTGGTATTCACTGCAGTTCTCCAAAAGGAAAGTTACTCCAGATCACTCTGAGGATTTAAAGGGAAAAAAAAATAGATTTCTGTTCATTTTGTAAAGTAAGTTTTGTTGTTGTTTTTTTATCTATGGGCATGCTTAAAGGAAGAAAGGAATTAACATCTTGCGAAAATACTATTTTTTTGGCTTGTGATTCTAAGGGAAACTCTAGTAAGATTTCCTGTCACTCATGAAGAAGCTATTAGGGTAAAAAGCTGGTGAGAACCAGAGCTGCAGAACTTGCGTTTATCCATTTTTGAGCAGATGTTATTTTCATCCTTTCTGTAAACTTCAAGGTCATTTCTCTGTGCTCAGTAAAAACTTCTGCTGCTCCCAGTGTCCAATTTAGTGTACTTATTACTACTTATTTTAGACATATTGAGGTTAACTTTACATTTCAGTCACATGCAATTCATTGTAACTGCTGACATCACTTGCCATAAAATCCATACATGCACCTTGTAAATCTAAATGTACCCAACAGTAAAATACCCAAATGAAGTATGATCAGATGGCCACATGAAGCAGGATTAATTCTTCGCACAGCTACCTATATAGGTGAAGATACGTGTGAAAGTGTCTATACGGCATGCGTGTTTTTCATAAATAATCCTAGAATCAATGCATGAATATAATAGCTCAAAGAAAGTTTTTTGTATACCTCTCCTCTTTGGCTACTCCAGATATTTTCCCAGGCTTCTTCCTATCTCTTGCAAGGCACTTTTTGCTTGCCTCTTGTTCTCACAGAGTCTGTGTATAGCAGACTCAGCTATTACAAGACTCATCAGCTTCCTGTCTCGACAACAGGCTTTTCCTTCTCCCTTTAGTCTTAAAAATGCACGTTTCACTGTCATCCTGAAACTGCTTAGGGTATGTTCACACTTATAGCATTGTAGCTCTTGTCAGCAGATGGGAAACTGTTTCCCAGAATGAAGGAAAAAAATAGCAGTTTTTCTATATGGGAAAAACATGGGAATAAAATTTTCATTTCCAATTTGAGAGAGCTGTCTAGGATAACCTGCCATCCTTTCAAAACCCAGTGATGGCTTATATCGAAAGATCTTGTAGTATATACCAGGAAAAAAAAAGCTACCTTTTCTTGATGGACTCAGAGACCTGTTGTGAGGGAAAATGCCAAGTGGCTCCCAGTAATCACCCTTACACAATTTGAGAATCCAGTGGTTAGGACCAGTGATAATGGTCTACATGTGCTTCAGCTGACCTCTCAGAAGCATCAAATGGTGGAACTGCCAACTTTGAATTAGGGTAGCACCTTTTCAGATCACAATAACCACAGCGCTTATCCAGATTGTGAAAAATTTCTGCTGGGGTTCCTTTGCTTGTCCATCATGGATGCCTGTGCTTTATGACCACAGTCCACTCTACTCACAGTGCTGTGTCCAGCCAATGCTGAGCAGCATAACAAGTGTACACAAAAGCATAAGTTTCTGGCCTTAAGGAGAGATGAGGGTGGTGGAAGTATAAGACCAGCTTTGAGGGGCTTGAATGGAAGTGGTACGGATCACAGTAAAGTCTTTTAGAGAGTATAATACTCTTTATGTATTTATGTTTAAAATAAGCTTTGGATTCAAAAAACCATCTCCTCTACAAACACCTTTACAGTATTATTTGTTTATCAAGAACAGCTGTTTGCAGGATAGCAAATGCTTGCAGTTCAGTCCTTCCCCTGTTCCTGGAAGTAGTGATTGGTGTGTTGCTTGTCATGAATGCTAAATTTGCTGAATAAAAAAATGCGTTAAGGTCTGGTCCCTGAAGGAAGCTGTTTGTAACTTAATATGTGAGCAAATAAATATATAGATGTGTATGCATATGTAGATGTGTGTACACACTTGGAGATCTAATTTTCATCTTAATTTATACTAAGTCAGGTCTCCCTGGATCTGTAAAGTGGGGGTAAGTTTGGGCCTGAATGCTTACTGGAAAAGAGACATTTTATGTGAGAGACTGGTCTTATTGCTGTTCAATGGGATTTTCATCATGATTTTAATAGGATTAAAATTTCACCCTTACTGTAATGTAAAATGGCTTTAATGTGAACCAGAATCAGTCATATACTCTAATATATGTGTGTACTTGTTTGGTCAGATTTACCTTTAGTGTGATAATGTTTCAGTTCTATTTGTTTCAATTGCTGTATCTCTAAACTGAATATTTTGTACTGTTTGGAGTAAATTGCAAGCTTCTTATCCATGGCACTGGCTTTATTGTTCTGCCAGGATGTCCTCTTTTGTCATGAAAACAATAACTTGGTGTAAGTAGTACTTTTCAGGTTTACTAATCAGACAGATTAATTATATCTTTTAATCTGGGTCAACCTGCTCTTGCTTATTATAATTTGGCTCCAGGTCCCCCCAGAAGAGGAATTATTTGCAAATAATTTAGTGGCAGAATCACCCTCATATAAACACTGCAAGAACTACTGGAAGGCCCAGCAAAAGTTCCCTAGATCTAAATCCAAGTGTACAATATATTTCCTAGAAGGAATATTCCACTTTCCTGAAGCCTTGGAGTGAACGTGTGTGTATGTGTACGTCTGTGTCTTCAGGTGAGCACATAAAAGGAGCGGATAAACAAGGAATGGGGTCTTTCCTATATTTACAAAGCTGAGACTGTCTAGACAGGGCACTTTTTCTTATTCGGTCTACCAACTAAACTTAGAGAGAGCATACCAATATTCAGATTTTATCTTAGCTGCCATGTGTATACAATCCCTGCTTAGATTGCTAACCAGGGTGATTATTGCTGACTGAAGCTGTTAATGTTTTGGTTGGATGTTTGTCTTTTCGAAAATGGACTGAAACATTTTTCCCTATAGGCTACTGAATTTTCATTGCATGTTAACTGGTTAGGTTATTTTCCAACTCCTCCACGATCCAGTAGTGAGAGAAAGTAGCTACTATGAAAAGAGAATTTGCGACAGAATATGCTGATTTGTCATGGGCATTTGACATTTACTTGATGCCTGGAATTTTGAGCGGATGTTTGTTTGTTTGTTTGTTTGCATACTCATTTGGAGGAACTGTTTACAGCTTGAGGTTTGGACCTGGGTGTGCATTATAATCAGTACAGGGCATCTGCCTTCAGGAGCAGTAACTTTACAGTATCAACATAAGAAGGCTTCAAAATAAGTCTGTAGAAAGAGCTGTTGTTCTCATCTGTTTGGAAACGTAATCATTCCTACAGGAAATATTTTTTTTCCTGAGATTGAACGTTTGTTTTGCAGTGCAGCAGCATAAAGAGGTGGTTAAAAACGCAGGCTAGACTGTTATCAAGGAGACAAAAGGTAGTCCAAAATCATGCCTACATTTCGATAGATGTCCTGTCAATAGAAGGAGGTCGTGACAAAGTGAGTTTTAACATAAATTATGCATTCATGAAGGAAAAGCATATTGGAAGGGCTTTTTTGACAAATACAATGCAAGGAATTAGTTCATTTGGGTAGAGAGAGAGTTTAAAAATGCAGCCGCATGCAGATTTCTTAAGAAACTACAACTGACAATTAAAGAGGAAACCTAAAACAGGATTACAAAAATTGATCAGATGGTGCAGAATGGTTGACATTAATGTGTGTACTGCTTTGTTTTGACTCTAGACTGTGGAGGAGTTTTCTTATACAGAAAATTTCATCTACTTGTTCTTGTCTCCTCACACAGTCAAATATTTTGTGAGACAGATCAAAAACCCTCCTTGACAAGCTCATTCCCACGCTTCTGCTTTTTAACCTGCTTTCTTTTATTGTGTTTCTCCTCTTTTCCTAGAGGCTTGTTCAGTTAGAGAAATCTGTGCTTGAAATCTGTTTCAGTAGCTATAGAACTCTCGGGCAAACAGTATTTAAATGAAATATGGAAATGGAGTTAAAAAATAACAAGGGATGTAATAAGGCAAGTTCCGCTAGGCTGCCAGCTATGTTTGGGAGCGTGGTGTAGCGCTGACATTGGCTTTGGCTGAAGCACTCAAGATGAGGATGTTCCTGGATGCACTATTTCTGTGTAATCTGAGTTGTACTCGCTAATGCTATCAATGACTTCTCTTTTGCTCCAGGATCTTTCGCATTACAAAGAATGTGGTATTTGTTGGTAAAAATCTTCGGTCGCTATATGAAAAACTGTAATGTGATTCACACAATTGAAGAAAATAATATACGAGTATAGCATTTGAACACATAGGCTTTTTCAGTTAAGCAGGATTTCACTACCTGCATGTGCAGACCTAAATGATATGTTGTTACGTCTAGAGTAAGAACTTTTCCCTTCAAAAGTAATAGCCTTCATCACATCTTACCATCATAAAACAGTTGTGCTGTATGTTCTCCATTGTGACACATTTATTCATTATTCTGGTAGTGAACCAGAAAGTGAATATGCTTATAAAACGCATCCTGGGATAACATCACACTTACATTGCTCTGTGGAGAACCCTTGTGATCAAACGTAAGAAGGCAGAGTTTTTGCAGTATGGTAGTAAGGATGAAAGGATGCTATTTAATAGTTCAAAATCTAGCAGTGGAAGTTAGGAACAAAATTCAGAAGTGCACATTAAGGCCTGTTTATCTCGAGAGTCCTATCCATGCTAGGACTTGTTTCAGAAGAAGAGAAGATATCAATTCCCCCTATTAACAGAGACACAAATTCAGAAATGCTGTGTAAATAACAAAAATGCATACCAAAATAAAGTAGCGTGATTTATATTCCAAGGATTGTAGGATTATTGACTAATTGCCTTTCTTTTCCTGCTAACTTTCTGTTTTGCAATTTATGATAATTTATGCACCTCCACAAATGATATTAACTGGATCCAAAACTTGTCATGGAGTACTGCAGAACATAGGCATGGATTCTGAAGACATCACATGTACATCAGTCAGATCTCCATGGTCTGTGAGTCTCTTTCTTCACATGCACACTCCTATGATTTTGCTCTTACAGAAGTATCAGCTTGTTACAATTCAGGTTTGGTAACTGCAGGTGCTAATGAGTTTCCTCAATGGGGAATGTTTGCCCTCTTTGAAGTTCAACCGTTGCCATGTCACTTCCATTCGGTTCTGTTCCTTCTGAACTGCTTCCACAATCTGAGTTTAGACACTATTTAGTAATTTTATTTTTTCACCACTGCATAAAAACTTAAATAGCCATTGTACATTACCATCATATATAAATGCTTCTGTGTTTGTATAAATGTGTACCAATAGTGCATATACATCAGAATATATGAAAAGCTATGCAAGTGGCTAGCGTGATGTCTGCCATATAAAGTGTGATAATTGATAATAGCCAAATATAAGGACTGCAGAGAGTTACTAGACTGTGTTAATTAACATGTACTGCGTGCAGCAGCCATCAGTCAGTGTTGAATCTGTTTATGAAATTGTCTTTCGGTGGAGATATTTGTATTTTTTTTCAGTCCACCGTTGCTTTTACAGATTTTCTTTTATCCAGTGATCTCGAGCGTATTTTGATGCCTTAACCCTGCTGAGTAGTTTCTTACCTTTCTAAGTTGTGCATTTCCCAGTTAATAACTGAGGCACTGCTAGGCTGATGCCTTCTGGTTAACCCATAGGATTATGTTCAAAATTACCTGTAATGTAAGTGTAATCGATCTGATTTCACTGATAAAGAAACTGAGGCAACACACAATTGTTTGACATGTTCATCTGAAAGGAAGTCTTCCGCAAGGTGCTGGCATTTGAGGAACAACACTGGTTTCTCTTTTCTCATTTCATTCTCTTCTCCCAGCCTCAAGCTCTAGTTCATCTATTCCCTCTTCTCTTATGCTGACTCAAAAGTTGATGCACCCCTATTTGCTGCAGACATATTTATAGCGTCATTCAACAAAATAGTTTTGTCTTGCCTTGTTGATAATGATATTTAAAGGTATTAGAAAACACTAGGTTTTTGAGCTCTAACTGGGTGCCATGCATTCCATAAACCTGAGTATGGTGCAGCTTTAATGTACACATCTGCACTGTATAAATGTCCATTTTGTAAAAAGGTAAATATATATGTAAAATATATGTAAAGAACACATATGTAAAAATGTGTTCTTTTGGAAAAGTCTTATCGGGGAATTTGTGGCCTCATTTTAAAAATAAACACCTGTTTCATCATCAGTACTTCTTACCAGCTGTTGCTGCTTGAGACAGAAAACTATTTTGTAACCGGAGGCTGCTGTAGTTTTAAACAGAACCCACATTGATTTTTTGGAGTTTCCGCAGATTTTAAAATGTCATTTTGTATCTGATCATGGCTATTAATTGTCTTTAGGAACTCAGGGTGATGAAACCAAGTGATCAAAGTAAAAGCAGATAGATACTCCATAAAAAATGCCTCGAAGAGTTAGAGAATTCATCTTAAAAATTTACCCTGCCTGCCTGACTTTCAAAATACTAAATGTAATATTAAATCATAATCCTGTTACAGATTCCTATAGTTTTAATTTATATGTATCTTGTGAAGGTGCCTATTGCTAGCTAGGTAAAAGTATTTGGCATTTAAAAAAAAATACATCTTTAATATACTGGTTATGAGTACACTGGGAAGGAAAACCATGTTTAGTTCTTGCTGCCAGTAACATGGTTTAATAAGACTAGCTGGCTCAGTTCTGACTATGTATAGGATGATGTTTGTACACGAAGGAATCTACTTATTGTATTTTTCCAATTCAGCCTACCTCTCTATCTATGATCTTTAGAAGTGCCATTTCGCTTCACCTGTACTGTATTCTTGCATTTGCTTCTTAAGTATCAACTGAACGCAACTTCTGGGTCATTTCTGAAATTACTTTGGCTGTCTGTGATACCCTGGCATCTTTGTCTCTCATCCAAAACTTCACTCTTTGGCTTGTAACACACTGCAGCTGCCACTGCCAGGAGGCCTGGGGACTGCACTGAATTGCAGTCATTTCTCCGTGCAGGCAACAGTCTTCACGGTAGAGGTCCTACAAGCTTTGAAGAGCAGCAGGTGACTTCCTCTTCACCCTTTTCATGGTTATTTTTACTGAAGCAGAATACCCTTTAATATTACAGGCTTCTTTTGAGCTGATAACTTTCATGATTCCCAAATATTTGTGAAGTGTGACCTGGTTAAATCAAGCATGATTGTTTAACTACTCCACTTCTGGATACATTGTGCAATATATTTCTTTACTCAAAGAATTCTGGAAAGGATATAGGAACTTTATGGAACAGCCCTCCTCAAGGGCTTATTCAAAAACATCAGTTTCCTTTCTTACAAAGACCATCGTTTTGTGTGTACAGAACATGTTAGAATGCTTATCACTGGTCAAAATCAGCAACAATTCAAAGGAAGGTATGCATTTAATTGCAATTCTTTCCAAGAGTGTCATCTTAGAACAGTAAAACAAATCTCTTAGCTAGTGTACCCGATTTCAGACTTGCCCTGAATACCTCCTCTTGAATTAGGTGTTATATTCTTTGCCTATCGTTTGACAAATATATCCATTATAAATACAGCTTCCGCTGTGAGAGGAAGAGCGTACCAGAAGAGTTTATGAGTTTGACTTCAGAGCAAATTTGCAACTGAGAAAAGTTAACTAAAATCCTGTCTTTATAGGTATGTTTTGAACTGGTGTTGTAATTCCTGTAAGACTAGGCATGAGTGAGTATGAGGTTCAGAAGGACGACACGCTCCTCCTCACTGATCCAGTCTCTGCCTGATTGCTCTTCTGCTCATATGTCTTGAAAAGAGAGCATGATGCAGATGGAGATGGCTGAAGTGAGCTACACATCACAGCAATGAGGTATATCTTTTCCTCTGAAGCCTTTTTTCTGCTAGGTGGAAAAAATCTGCTGATTACACAACAGTGTTGTCTTTAACATAGATTGCTTTTCCTGTTGTGGTCCTGTTCATCTTTTTTTTTTTTTTCTTTTTCATTTCTACCTTTGCACGAAGCACAGTAGTCCTGCATTTTTCAGTGCAGAGTGTTATTTTAATCTGCTTTTTAGATGGGGAAATCTGGTTTTCTTTAAAGCAAAGCTGGTGCTGACAGACTCTTAGGATGGTGTAAATCTTGTTCAGTTGTATCAGTTCCTCTTACAATTGTAAAGACTACGTGTATAAAGCAAATACAGAAGTTGTGCATTTTTCATCCAAGCTTATGGAAAAAAATATTTTTAGAATCTTCGATTTCTGTAGTTCTCCCACCTAGTATCTCCTTCAGAGGTTTGATTACTGCACTGAGATAGACGCCTCAGAAAATCCAAGACAGATAAGATAGATCTAATTTCTAACCCTGACATCTCTGCCACCCCTTCATTACTCTTCCTTAGAGTTCTTTGCTATGCCCTGTGAAAGCAAATGTGCCTGTTACATCTGCAATTTCTATTGGGGCTGGGGGGTGGGGGGAAGAACTGTTGTCTGTTAACATTAGAGCTATTAAAAAGTGGAGCAAATTGTGCACAGCACAGAATCTGCGCACTTCAGGTGAATAATCCATCTGAGAGGAGAGTCAGTCCACCTGTTTTTCAGGGAGTGCAGGCTATGTTAAGTAATGTTTTTCACCACAGAAAAACAATCAGCCTTGGATCAATAAACTCCAGAATGGATTTACAATATCCAGTTGGAATAGATTCTGGCTGCATCTGCTCATGGTGTCTCAGTTACAGTCACATATACACTTAACCAACTCCTTAGGCACTAATCACGTCAGCACTCCTTTCCTAGTATTTTTTCTTTCATCAACTTTCTGCTATAAAGTTAATTTCAGAAAACAAAGAAGAGCGTGATCTCTTCTATTGCTGTTGTATGCTTTAAGCACATATTTCATAATGTGTGTAAGTGTAAAGACCTCCCTCCCCTATCCTATTCCCAGTGTAGGGAATGTTTGAAATCATTCAACCTTTGTTTTGCAATGTAAAAATCGTGTCCCTGTGTTTTTGCACCACTCCTTGTCTCCACAGCGACTCTCGGTTGGTAACTTATAAATGTACAAGAGCGTCTCAAAACACATTTTGAAGGAAAAAAAGCATGGAGGGGAGGTTGGAAAAAAGAGAAGAGAAAGAGCGACTCATCTAAAGTTACACCAGCATCTTTAACAGCTGTGCGCATATTAAAGGAAGTAATGGGGGAGTGAAGGTACTGCATATTTCAAAGCTGAACTGTTGCAGTAACAATAAGAAAGGGGGGATGTTGTGCAGAGTTAGCCAAGTGTTTGAAGTACATTACCGTAAGCCAAACCAATGAAGTGGACAAGATTTCTAGCATGTTGCAGTGGTGCCTCTGCGTACTTAATAACAGATGTTTGGTCTCTCTAGGCAGATAATTGTCCTGCTGTAAGGTTGGCTTGACCTGTGTGAGCAATACTGTGTACAGCACTGGAGCAGTAACAAATGATCGTAGCTTTTCTCTTTTTACTGGTAGAATGCTTAGCCACGCTTCCTTTTAAGCACATAATTACTCCAAAGCAACTGGAGCCCATACATCCTCCTTGCCTAATGGCTCTGAAGCCATTTTGCTATAATTTATGGGGACAGGGTTCAAAGTTTTAATAATATTTGGATAATATCATTGCCAAAATGTCTTTGAGCTTTGATGAATAGAATGAGAGTGGGCACATTTCGATTCTGTGCATGACAGTGCGAGTGTTAACAGCACCATACTTTGTTCAACCTTTATGGAAACATTCACGAACCAGTTTGCTCATGAATTATAGATATGAGCATGAAGAATTATAAACAGCAGTGGAAAACATACAGGGTTGCTTGTTCATAAGGAACTGTCCTGTTAGTGGCTCTTCTTTATGCAGATAAATGAATTGCAGGGAATACAAAAAATGGTTTAAATAAACCCTTAGCAGATAATGTATTAGCACATCAACATAAAATACACATGCACTGTGGCATGCTTTTGGATATTTATGTTTATACTCTCTGCTCAAGTGGCTCACTGATTTTTTGGCTTCCTATCATTCACCTAATAATTTCAGCATCGTAACTGCACCTCTGGGTATGTTTATCTGACAATCCAAGCTGTTCTTTGCTTTATGTTGCTTGCTGAAATTGGCTTACCAATTTGCT
Organism: Alectoris magna; assembly: GCA_030625065.1. Taxonomy (NCBI): domain Eukaryota; kingdom Metazoa; phylum Chordata; class Aves; order Galliformes; family Phasianidae; genus Alectoris; species Alectoris magna. The sequence continues at coordinate 14,120,788 of CM060571.1, read as the reverse complement.
CTGTGAGTTGCTTCAGTGTATGATAGGTTAATGATGTTAATCAAAGCTAAATAAGAGTAGACACGATCCTTTCATTGAAGACATAGACCAGCAGCAGCCAGAAGTTGCTAATACCAATGGAGCAAACAAGCCTATGGTAGCTGGTGTGAGATCACAAAAATAACAGCAAAATGACTCGCTAAAGCTGACGTACACTTAGAGCTCAATCCAAAGCCTACTGAAGCCTGTAAGAGGTTCTCCTAATTTCATTAAGATTTAGGTTGAGGTCAGGATATTTCACATCACTTGGCTAAGAGTATTATTCCAGTTTGCTTGATAGAGTATGAGACTTATCATGAACGAACTGTGGTTGTATTCTGTAGATAATTCATCCACGAGAGGTTAAGGATTTGTTAAACAACGGGAGTGTTACACAGGCAAGATAGAAGTGCTGACTTTCTCCGTATGTAACAGCTGCTCTCAGTGATAAACAAAAAGAAATACAAATATGAGCAAGAATGATTTTAAAAGTTTCCAACAGTGCTGGTAGCTAAGAATAATTGAATAAATAGTCTCTCTTTAATTCCATTCAGTGATGTTCAAGTGATGTTTTGTTTAATCAAAGAGGTGTTTGATTACAGAAATAATCAGATGACGAAGTCCCAACTCAGGCTGACCACTAAGTATGCATATAGATGGCATTGGTGAGGTTTTACCGAAATTTCAACGAAACTGTTAAGATGGCTGTAATTACAACGGTGTGATTTCATATTTGATAGCTTTACTTGAAAATTTTAGTGCTTTTTATGAACTGTATACGTTCATTTATTGAAGACTGCTGTGAATGTAAGCCTCAATCGGCTTGTTATATAAGTATTTTCTAGGGGCTCAGTAGTGTTCACCATCTAAAATTATTTCATCTGATTAAACTGAGGCCTAAACATACCATGAATTTCATTGCTACTAAAAAAAATTAACCAAAATATAAACTAATATATTTGGGACTCAGTCTTCCAGTTTTCATAGAGAAGTATATAATCTTGTGAAAAAAAAAAATGATAGGTATATCCTGTAGTTACTTTAAAATAATTTATGCATCATTTTATTCTATATTAAGTTGTTGACTAAGTCTTTAAAAATAGGTATATTTCTGTATTGGGCTATCACTAGAAAATAAGGTGTGCATTTTATTCTTCATCCTTCTTCTACAAAGAGAGTGTGGATGCCTTCAGCCTTAGAAGTTAAAAATACAACATCTCTGTATTTTTCTTAATTGATTTCTGGAAAAACTGTGATCTCTAAGAATGAATTGAGAGACAGGAGTGATAAAGGCAGAACTAGTTTTACATTTTGAACAATTCCAACAGCAGGCTGAATATTCAACAACTGATAGGCCGAATAACAAGTTGTTAACTTCATAATGCACAGTCACAGTACATATGTGTCACTTTGAGCAAAGATTGAAAAGACATTAGAATTAGAGATTTAACAGCCAGTTTTGATTAAATCAAAACAATCAGAGTAGTTGAGTTTGCAACAGAATTAGAATTTAAAAATCCAGACTTGGAATACCTTGCTGGGCCTCACAGTTTAAGCTTATTCAAGGATGAAATTCTCAGGTGCTACATTTGAAAAAATATGTGTTGTGGGATACTTAAGGATTCTTCTGGCAAATGAGGAGAGGAGACGCATAAAGCCATATTTTCTGTAAACTGAAAATATTGTAAGTGCTTCTTCTCCCTTTTTATTAATGCACTTATAATTTGTCTGATCTTGCTTTAATCAAAAAAATGTTCAGTCCTCACACCACAAAACACATCTATCCATCCCAGCGCATTGTATCACAAATATATGATATGTCAGTATGGGAACCTGAAAGTCTCAAAAATTGCAGTATGCAAGAGCAATTTTATGCCCAAATAACTACATCATTTCCACCTATAATTGGAGAGAGACACTTCCAGTTTACCAGTAACACTTTTATCTTTGAAATAATTGCATTACCCGTCTTTGAAGAACTGCTGATTTCTGTTTTCCGGTCACATCTTGTTGAATGTCCCAGTGATGTAGTCAGATATCCTCCCACCAACAGAAATTCACCCAGACTCTTTCAACTCTTTACTCTTCCATCTGTATCAAGGAAAGGTTCACTCTACACAAAGCAGAGGGATTACTTGGTACCTGCTAGGATTCAAACCTATGCTGTTCTACTCTATTCTATTCTATGGTCTATAAGCATCAGTGAAAAGCGTAACCACTGGTTTAACTCAGGAGCACACATGACTCATTGGTTCATGGGCCAAAGCGAGTCCTCCAGTCCCACTGCCTGCCTGGAAGACAGACATGCTTCTGTCCCCAGATCTCACAGAGCTTAGGGAAGGTTCACAAATAATGAGGAATGCCTGGCAAACCCTTAAGAGCTGTGTGGCTCACAGTACGTGATGCTGTCAGTTCACAAGCAAAGCTTGTCAAACCTCAATGCTGAAGGAAATTTGGCTTGAAATCTGACGAGAATGGTCATTCTCATAAAATTCACAAAACTTGCTACTTTTGATTTGATAGGCAATTCACTTGGTCGTATAACCAAGTAACTGAAAGATCCCAGCATATGTGACAGGCTGAAAGTTTTATAGGGCCAGACTACATCCTTATTCACAATTATGAAACAGCCATCAGATTTGGCAGAATGTAAGTTATGAATGTGCTGAAGATTATCCCAAGACGGCACATGGAGAAGTGTTTGAGGAGATTGTTGTTCCCATTCATCCATGTACATTGTCCCATTGTGCCATACTTCATTGTGCCCCTAAAAACTGGTACTGTAAGTTCATGGCAAAGGGAGAATTGCGGTGTTCTCTGGTGTTCAGTGCTGGCAGATGCTGAACCTATGGGGAAGACTGTTAAGTATTTTCTTCTTGCCTTAGATAAATTTAACTGCTGGCTGTTGTGCGTAAGGAAAATGATACGCTTCTCCAGGTATACTTCTGGTCTTGTTTATCGCCTTCTAGTGCAGTGGAATTTGAAGTGACCTGCTTCCTGTAGATGCATGGGAGCTCTGTGCGATCACCCCTCCTTTCATTTGGCTCTCTCACCTAGAACAATGGGTGATTAACCCAAGTCTAAACAAGAGCATAAAGGGAAAAGGCAGCACAACCCGCCTTGGTGCAGCTGCTCAACTCCAATGTTTGCCTGCTGTGTAGCAGCATGTTACGGTCACTGCCAAGCCTTGATCTTCTCCCTGTGTGTCGGTACTCCAAGGATCCATCCTTTAAGCAGCATAGATCACACAATTATACATTGTTGGAGAACTTCAGTGTCACTTCTAAGCAATACACATTCTGCAACTTGAAACAAAAGTGAATTAAACAGAACTACACAAGTGATGTGTAAGTATTGTTTTGGTTTTGCTTTTTATTCATACTGCTGCTTTTATTACCAGCAATGCTCGTATTCATTTTCTAAGTTATTGAAATGCCTGTCTGCCTATTTGTCAGACATTTCAGTTTCACAGGTTTTTCACTTTTATCCTGATTGTAATGCCAGCATAATACCTAATCAAGCTGCACCTTCTGTGGAACAGAATAGAATGTTTGAAATCTTACTTAAGAAAAAGCATTTTGATTCTGGAAAAGCAAAATTATATTTATTTCTTGTAATTCCTAGAAAGTTGCTCCAATGCAGTTCATTCTGGCCCAAAACCATATAATATCAATGAAGTGAAACTTCAAATCAGGCTCAGGGAAGTGAATGTGAAGCACTAGAATCGATCACAACCTTTTAAAAACTGTAGTGAAAGAAGAAAGTACATTCTTTAGGATAGATGAAGACACTGAGCTGTGTAGAGTTTACTTTTAAACCTTGTGAAATGTGGTAAGAAAACGAGAACGTTTCTGTTGGTCTGCCTACAAAAGATCAGTGCTCCAGGCTCCGAGCAGATTCCTGCACTAGCTATAAGGCATGGCTTGTCCCATAAACTTTCCTGTCTTGGTCTTGCAAAGATTTAACCACAGATGGAACTGTACTTCCGAGTAGCAAGGTATTGAATTTATTAGCAAGCTTGGTCTGTTAGTTTTAAAATATTATGGATAAATTTCACAGTTTTTCTTTCCAGTCTGTGAGAGAGGTTATCGTGCTTTTAGCTTAGGCAAAACCGCAGACCGCAAAGGGCAGTCAGTGTATGGCTTTCCCTTACATTAGCAGTCTTTGGATCAAGCTCTTGATTTTCCTTCAAAACCTGACAGACATGTACTCAATTTCATATGTACATAATGTGACTGTAATGAGAAAGGGGAAAAAATCGTTCACCTCTGAAGACAAATAACCGCATCTCTAAAAGGACATGGTTACTTGATAGTCACAAATTAGAATGAGATTCTGCATACCTGCTATGATTCAGTGTTTAGAAAACAAACAGATAGGGTTAGATCCAAACAAAGGATTCATTTTGATAGTAAACATATTTAAGAGGGTGCCTGTGTAAATGCGAATTGTTTAGGGGATGGATTACCATTTTGCATACATTTTAGAGCTCTGAGAGAAGCCATTAAGGGATTAACACCTCCGATTTATGAAAATGCAAGGATGATAAAGAAACAATAGGGGTGACAGCATTGTGTAAACGACATTGATTCATTTCAGAATGGGGCTGTTAACTGCTGGAAATGAAGAAATAAATGGAACAATGGATAGATGCTTTTACCAGCTTGTCATTAATTAGCAGTGAGCACAATTCTTTTATTGTCCTTTTTGAAAAATACAAAATTGGTAGGAAAATACAAGCACTGAGCAAATAGATTACTCTGTGTCACTAGGCTGACATCTGCATTTTCTTTCTTCTCTCATATATTCTGTTTTTCAAATGATATCGAACTTCTAGCCTGGCAGCAAGCCCAAATTTTGCTTCCTTTGAAATCCCTGAATTCCTGTGTTTTCATCCTTGAAATCTTACTGCTTTATAAAAGCATAACAAAATCCGTGACTTGAGAAAGGGTTAATAAACGTTAGTGAATTCCCTGTAACACAGCTTGGAAGCACAAACAACAGCTCAATGCACGATTCTGCTGACCTATTGCATCCGATCAACTGTGGTTTTATTTCTAGCAATGCCAGCAGGTGGGAACTGACAACATGTTTCTTTGGAATCGTAAAGAAAGATCGGCTCTGATGGAGAATTAGCTGGAAGTAAGTGAGGTTGTTTGGCACAGATCTAAGCAGGGACAATGCTTGATTATGGCTATCACTCTCCAGCTGCTGTCAGAATGTTAAGTTTGCTTTCTTGAGGCCTGACATCTAACACATTTCTTTTTCTAATTAGTATCTGGTACTGTAGATGCTGATATTTTACTGCATGTCAGATGCACAAGGCTGAAATACATCACTGAACTCAGAGGTACGTCTGGGCCCTCAGAATCAGCTTTTACCTCTCCGTATGAACTCATAGCCTCTCTCTGCTTTTTTTTTTTTTTTTTTTTTGCTTTTTTTTTCAAATATGTGGATAGAGAAGTTCATGTGTACAAATGTCTAATGTTGGTGTCTGAGAAAGGATGCCGAGTGAGGCTGACAAATCAAACATTGGCCAGGAAAAGGAGCCTAAACACTGGTTTCCTTTTCGTCAGCATCAGGCAATATTCTGTTCACAAATCCTTCCTCAGCCTGGCAGCAGAGCAGCCTACTGCCCAGCTGCTGATGTAAGGGTACAGGAGGTATTTATGCCATGCTAAAGAAGTGGCAGCCCTGAACCCAGATTCAGGTAAATTAATTAAGTTCATCGTTGTTAACAATTTCCATTTTGCCACCTGTGCTATGATATTGTAGGCAATGAGGAGTCAGCATCCACCTGGGGTAAGTGTTAAGCACAGCACCATAGAGCGGTGTGGTAACAAATACATGACTGCAAGTGCAACTGAAAAAGAGCCTGGGTATAATAAATTCAGCCAATGCTGTTCAGAAATTTGCCTGTGTTTTCCTTCTGCAGAGTGCTGTCAAGTCTACTATAAGGTACGGGATGATTTTTGTTTTTGTTAAATTTGTCAGGATGAGAGAAAAAATCACCCATGTTAGTTTTGTTTCCTGTTTAAAAGGCTCTTACAAAGTTGTACATTTTAGATTGAGTCTCTCTAAGTAAGTTTCAATCAACTTACTCTCCTGGAGAGAACGTCCGTATTCATTTAGTAAAATTTGCAGGAATCTAGGGGCACTTGTGGTATTCCAAGTCACAATGTAGTAACCAGTCCTGCAGGCAGGCCACACCCTGCTCCCAGCCGGCAGCAGTACCAGATCTCTGGGCTTATTTTTATTGTGGGTTTATGTTTTGCGGAGCAGAAAACCTGTTTAGTATAGTTTTCGTGAATGCGGTTCTGTACCCCAAACAGTCTTTTCAGAGGCAGTCTTGCAAATATACCAGTCTTTAGGAAAGTAAATGCTTTTTTTAGCATTAGAGCTAAGTCAGCCACCGTATTTGTTAGACATATAATTTATGTACCTGTGACGTAGTCTCTCCTCCTTGCTAGGGAAGGCCTCCCTTTTGTACTTGCATTTAGCTCCCTATGTTTATAACTAATCTATGCATCTAACACGGTTTAAATTCTGGTATCAAGTAGACAAAGAAATGGGACACAAGGCTATAAAGATGTAAAAAGAGGTGTTTAGCAAGGTTTCCTCCTACCTGGAGCAGAGATTCTTCGTCATATGTGAAAGCCATTGAGACTCAGTGAGGGTTCCTAGAATTATCTGTACAGAAGAAAACAATTGTAAAGGTCCTATTGTGGGAAAGCACTGAAGCACATGATTTACTCTCAGGCTGCGAGGAGTCCCATTGATTTCAGAAACTAGTGACATGCAGAAGGTTAAACATGTGCTTTGCTGGGTTAGGGCCAAACCTGGTATCATTCTTTTGAGTAGTTTACAAAACCTTTTGCTGTTGAGTGGGGAAAAAAAAGAAAAAAAAAAAAAAAAGTAGTTATAAAGTTGTGTTGTGTTTTAAGTCAGGATAGAAAAGAACCAGTTTTGGTTCAAAACGTAGCTGGTTATTTTTGCAAACACAGTGTGATTTTCTGGCTGTGTGCACAGCAGGCCCCCAGTGCATCATCCCTTGCAGTGCCAAATACTGGGCTTGCATTAACTTTTCTTCATAGGTTGCCTGATAAGTGGCATTTCCCCTTCCAAGAAGAGTTGTGGTAAAAGCTCCAAGCACTTGGGGATGTACTGTTAAATACAGGATGGAGATTTTTAAAGACACTACAATTGACGTTGAATTCAGGTGAACACAGTATCTTCCACGAGGTTCACGTTAAACTCTGGTTTGAGGAATAGCTTAGCTCTGAGCTCTTGGTTGTCTGCCTTGTTCTCGGAGGCAAACTGTTGTATGCCAGTGGAATCATATGTCGTGTACTTAATGTGGGGAATTCTGAACATTTCTATAGAAGAAAACTTCCAGGTTTAGGTGAATTATAACACTAACTCTCTGTAAAATCTAATCCATAAAAGAGAAAATTGATTTGCTCTCTCTGTATTCATTTAATTTCTGTTTCAGTGTAATCTTTTACCTTCATTTACAGCTCATGAGTATTAATGGTATTTATATTTGAATCATAATCTTTATTTCATATTGACCTTTATGGTTCCTCATGTCTACCATAGTGACCTATACCCTCTTCTAATTTCCATGAGGTTCTGAATTGAAAAATGAAATGAAGTTACTAATAACTCTTCTGAAGCAGTTGCTTTCAGAAGCTGCTAGTAATGTGTGTGCTGGGACTGGTGGGCTGAGAAGACCTGTATATTGTGGTAAGAATCATGCATGTCTTCGCTAACAGTGAGTGTGTTTGGTAGCATGGAAATGGTGGGTGAAAGCCTGAACTGCAGGTTTTGGAAGAGCCTCTCTTCCACTGTCTGCTGAAGTTCTGTTATGTAATAAGCAAATCAATGCAGTATCCAGCTAATAAAGGATTGGGGGAAAAGTAAGTGAAGGGAAAAAGGTCTCTTGTACTGTTCACGATCAAAAATGGGTAAGATCCATGCTTTGATGCCTGACATTCTCCAAGCTATGAAATAAGAGTTCTGAGAGTTTTGGCCACATTTACATTCGTCTACTTAGTTTTACTCACGCCCCCGTAAATAAGTTATCTTTAACTGCAACCAAAAAGGGATCTTGTACAGTTTAGTATCGCTTTATGGTTGACATTGATTTAAAACACTCCATAAGGGGCACAGTACTGCAGAATCAATTAGAAGTAAATGCAGTCATGAAAGTTACATGAAGTAGTGTCTGGCAGAGTCTTGCAGACCCTGCTCTTCATATGGCTGTTGGCCACCCGCAGGAAACAAAAAAATATATATATTTAGTTTATTTCATATTAATTGATGGCCTTACAAGGGAAAACACAGGTCCCTGACAAAATCAGGTCCTCTCAGATGAAAATCTTTAGCAGTTTTAAGAAGATTTTAACTTAGTCTGTTGAAACATGCTGTCAAAATAATTGCCAAACAGGTATCCTGCTTGTTGGGTCTCACCAAGACAGGTACATAAAACAGCCTTGTTAATCGGCACATTTGTTCTAAGAAAATGAAGAGAAACAAACCAAAATCCTAGACAAACTCACACGTATGTGTTCAATTCTGTCTAGTTCGAATACTTTTTTTTTTTGTTTGTGGCCTGGTATAGAAAGGGAGATCAGCATAAAATAAAGCGTGTGCTGGATGAGAAGTAGCCTTCCCATGTGATTGCATGTGGCAGAAAAGAAGTGGTGAGTTTTCTTCTGAGCCTGTATAGAAAGCCAGTAGTGATTCCAGTTTCAGGGAGTTCAGGAGCTGCACTAATTTGACATTCCAATACAATACTCAAAGGGAGCAAGAAGGAAATAGGAGGTATAATGTCTTCGCATTGTTTTCACCTGTTCCAATCCAACTGACTGGAAGCAAACTGTTCCACACTAGAGGCCGTAGCATGCTTTTAACCACAGTGGCTTTTGTAGGCCTCCCTTTCCCCCAAGGCAGTGATGAAAAGCACATCGCAAGCTCTCTGAGCAGAAGTAGTGTCATATCTTTTCCACTTTTGTGGACTTTTGTCCTCAGGGGCTGGGCTGCCTGCACAGTGAAAAAAGGGCATAACTTGCAAGCACAAAATAACTCTTAGGAAGATACTGAAGGGGTGCATTCTGCAGTGACAGAGTTTGGGCCACGAGGCCTTCTGTGCATATGCTAACATTTGAACAAAACAGGAAGCCTGAATTAGCACAAGAGATTGCCATCAGTTTTCAAAAGATAAGCTTTTGGAGTGTCTCAGAGCTGTCAAATGTACTTACTGCTTATCCTGACCTTTTTTTCTTTCTAATCTGTTGAATATATGGAAAGAGCTATAAAGAAAGTAGAGACTGATTTGCATCATTCTTACGTAGACCCTTCTTTGCTCAAGCTTTTCAATCACTATTTTTAGATACATGAAAATGGTTTCTTGATTAATCTCTGTAATAACATTTTATGACTCAATTAATAGAATCTTTCTTTTAGTCCTCCTAATGGTAGATGAAAGGAATATCTGGGCTTCCGAAGCATTAGTGCTGACTAACGTGTTAACAGTTTCTTCTCATTTGCTCACTTTGCTCTGATCTGCCAATATTTCTGCTGAGATTTAACACAAATGTTTCTTGAGAATGAGATGAGGGAATCATCTGTGAAATACCAGTTTGTCGGCAAGCTGTTTGTTTATACTGTGAGACCAAAGCGCCTTGCAGCTGAATTCAGTGCAAGGGTCTGTTGGTAGTAGCTGGGTACTAAATCCCCTAGTAAAAGAATGCTAATAAAGTAGATGGGCAGGGATTTGTCAATATAATCTTATTCTGAGTCCCAGTAATTTCAGTGATATACGACTTGGATTGAATCAAAACTAGAGGTTTGACGTGGTTTGCTGTCTTTATCTGTAAATGGCTGTTTATTGTATTACAGAAAACAAGCCACTGTATAAGTTGTAAGATAAACATGTGCTTAAATCTGTTTGCCAGACTAGATGGTAATGTAAGTCATATGATAGAGAATCTATGTAGTTACATTAGTTGCCAGCTAACAGAATTAAGCTGTTGCAGTGTGGTGCAGTACGTACCAAGGAAATCCCATACATTTGTGTTTTCCACTATTAGCACAAATACCTACACACATTTGAAATATTTCCATTTCTTTTCTGAGGGGCTATATTGCAACGTATGTTGTCAATAATGAAAAATAGACCGTGAAAGGGTACCTACTCCTTGTACAGCCATTGTATCCTTCTCAGATACGTATGGATAATGTGTTCCTACTGAAAACACATTCAGGTTCCTTTTGTTATCTAATCCAAGTAATTATTTAATTTTAATGGGATCTTTCACAGGTATAGGTAATATGTATTGTGTATGTGTATTTGAGTCCGAAATCTGGATCTTTGGGATATCTGTCCAAAGAGGAAATGTCACAGGTCTGTCTACAGCAAGAGAGAATTGAATACAAAGTGTGTTCAAATACAACCACATGCATTTCTCTTCTTCAGATTTTAATGTAGGAACTGCAGAAGTCATCATGCTTACTGGCCGGTTTGTTAATCATTGGGCAATACAGAAACTCCTTGCTCTGACATGTGACAGCCAGGAATAGGCTGGTTCAACTGTTTAACACAACACTCTTCCCTCTCCATCCCCTTGTTGCTCCAGAAGCTGTGTCTGATGCAAAGAACAAGCATAATATTTAGAGTTTTGGCTGGGCATTAGATAAGCAGGTTTGTCTGTGAAAAATTTGAGAAATGTTGTTTTCAGCCATGGAGTACTGGAGCTACTCCTCTTGTAAGTCATCATAATTCAATATGTATGCACTGTTACAGAGACCTTTTATTTAGAGATAGTTGGTCAGCATCTTAGTATTACAAATACAGGACTTCTGGAAATTTTCTTCGATTTTTTTCTGGCAGCTCTGATAATATGCAGTATTTGAGCATGGTAGAGTCTTTGGAACTTGGCACAGATCTTACTTAAAGGCATAACAACACATAGCTCTGCATGTGGTACTTATGAGGAGAGAAAAATTCTTTTTTTACTTCATCTTTGTAGATGGGCTCATAACCTTTTTGTTCTCAGGCTCATTCACCTACCATTTGAGAAGCTAAATTCTCAAACTATTTTAGCTAATTTAAGCCTCTTGAGATAAGAAAAATAAAAATAACAATAATATTCTAATATTTCATACTGATCTGAGATGGGGACATGCTTGATTAACTTAGCATCTGAAGGCTGGTTTAGCATGAGGAAGACACCCCAGGTAGACACTGCAAGCAACTACATAAAGTCTGACATCCTCTACCAGCTCCAGTCATAGTCAGCCTTCAATGATCTAAGGAAAGCAAAACAAAAACCAGAAGCCAAATTATACATCAAAAGGGAAACGATTTCTTCTCTTGCACTGCAGGCAACCAGCAGACCACCTCAGAATGAGATTCATATACTATGTCAGAAGGAAACAGTCAACAAATAGTCCTTTCAGTCTACACCACCCCGTATCTACAACAACAATCTATATAGCCAAGAACTCATATTACTTTCTTTTTTTCCTTAAGTTCCGGGATTATCCTGATTTCAGACACAGAGTCGTTTCCAGAAACAATACTAAACATGTGAGTAATTTTATATTTTTTAATGAAGCAATATGTAATAATTTCTCTGCTCTCTGAAAAGTTGTACATTAATTGAGTGATGCCCTGTACAACCAAAGCAGCAGCTTTGAAGACTCTTTTTGTGTTAGGAAGAATAATAGGATTTTGATTTTGGGGCAGAATAGCCCCGAAAGTTCTCATATAAGCAGGTCACATCTAGACTTCATATCATAAGGAATTTGTTTTCTTCATCTTGATCAAGTAACGCAGCATCATCTCATTTATATGTGTCTCTTAAAAAACACCAATTTATTTATAACATATTTGAGGCTTGTTTTGTACTAATGCCTTGCATAGTGATGAGGAAAAAAAAAAAAAAAGGAATATTTTCTATTCAGATACAGATACATTTCTACTGAGAATGAAAATACGATATCTAATTAAACTAAAAATAATAATAATAATAATAATAATAATTTCCAGGTAAATAAGAGGTTATAAAAAGTTACTACAAATATGAGATAATATTATCAAGAAACTGCTGTGATGCAATGCTCTGGGATTCTTAAACGGGTTTTATGTTTACTGATGTTTAGAGACACAGCATGAGTTATGTGATCAGTTACAGGATTGGTATAGCATAGGTCAAATAACATATTCCGGAGTCTACAATAAAGGAGATCCAACTTTGTGAGCAAGATACTGGAATTTTCTCTGATATCAATGCCTCTTCTGAAAGGCCAATGGTGAGGAAGTAATAGTACTTTTGAGCTACTAATGATATTAGTAATATTAGGAGTATTTATAAGTAGTAATAGTAGTTTTGTTTATGTTTGTAAAATGAATGGATGGGAAAAAAGGAGTGATCCATGGTGTGTGCAGAGGAAGGTTTTATATTATATGCTGAGCAGCACTTGATGAATGATGATTCCAATGTTTTGTTGTTGTTTTTTTTTTATGATTCCTCCCACATTAATAAAAAACAGCTATTCAAAGGTGAGTCATAACAAAATACAGATTTGGATGTAGCTATAATGTGAGTTTTTCAGGGTAAGGTATGCCTTCACTTGAGTATAGTTTTACTTTTCAGTCTAATTTTGTTTGTTTTCAGCTTTGTGTAATTAATTAGAAAGTCTGGTTAATGGAAGGAAAGCGGCACGTCCAACTGTTTCTCACAGATGTCAATTGAAATGAGCTATCAAATTAATGCCATATGACAATGACAGTTTTGTAAATCATCCTTTGACCTGATTTGCCTCTAAAAGACTTTCTGCCAAAAGTGTTTATTCTAATACAGGCGCATACCGATCATTTTTATCCCACCCACAAGCAATTTATCCTGGAGTTTTAATGAAAAAAAAAAACACAAACAACAACCAGAAACCATATTTGGAATTAATTGGAAGCTTTGCCTGATAAAGGGTTCTAGTTCTGATTACTAACCCAGCTAGTTCCAGAATCATATTTTTGCTTGTTGTATATTACTATATTCCCCCTATTAGTGCTGTCAGCAGTGTCAAGGATGGCTATTGATTATCTCGTGAATTATCAGAAATTGTGAATATTTCTAATTGTTTTCAACAAGCAGAAGCTTGAGGACATGGATCAACTTTAAGTGTGCTTCAACAGAAGTGCATTAACGTATGGGGAAAAGTTCTCATTCAATAGTAGAAGACTCTGGCTTATTTGGTTTGGTGTTTTTTTTTCAGTGAGTTTTCCTTGTTTCTCCCGGAGTAATTTATTCCTATTAAAGGAAGCATATTTTAATTAAGCAGAAGGAACATAATCATAAAATTGTTCCATTTCTTCTATGAAAGCTAAAAAAAAGTCAGTATAATTACAAATAACTTATAATCATTAATGAAAAAGTCATTGTGTGTCTCTGGTGCCAGACTTCTTCCTTGACAAGAAGGAGGGATGGATCTGCCATATTTAAAAGCTGTTTGTTGAAAAATATGGAATTACACTAGAGGTTTAATGTTCATACGTATAGAATTGAACAGCATCCTAACAAAGAAGAGTAAAGAGTGTGTTTACCTTTTTTCTTTTTTTCTTTTTTCTTTTATTTCTTAAGTCTTAATGGTGCAGAAAGCAGGCATGAATGGTTTGGCAGATATTGTTCACTTTAAAGTAGTTTTTCCAGCTTGTTTTTAACTGAGAACTATCATGAATAAGAAACAGTTGTTTCTGTGTTTTTTTTTTTTTTTCCAGGAGGATTCCTTTGTCTCGAGAGAACTAGAAAGGAATCTGTCACAAAGATTTTCTCTCAGTTGTGGTATTGCTGATGTCAAGCACGCAGAAATCATGAGTCAGCACTCCAAAAGTCACGAGACTTTTATTTAAAAAGCAATCTTTTAAAATATAGATGTGACCCTTTTGTTGAGCCTTCATGGCTAAAGGAGGGCATTTTAGTATTTCCTTCTGCAACTGGAGCTGTACTTCTCAGAACAGAAGAAAAAGAAGGAACAGATGAGCTCTCAAAAATTTGCATGGCTGCTAGGATGGGACTTGAAGCAAGTCTGAAGCATTACAAACATTGCAACGTAATTGCAGGTGTTGGCAACATGGCCGTTACTTGTGAGAACTTTGATCTAAATTGTGGTCAATAAAAACAAATGAAAAAATAAAGTGATTGAAAGAAAAGCAAAGAAACTTTCTTTCGCTTTTCGGGCAAGAGCTACTCTAATACCATTTGTTCCGCAGTCCTCCAAGCGATTCTCAAGGACACGTATTTAAGGTTAAACAAAAAGACGTACACATCTGATTCCCAGATACAAGATATATTCAGATAATGACAAATAGCACTCCGACTTAGGCAAAAGGAAAAAAAAAAGAGATAGGCAGACTGGTGCAGATGCTGCTGTTACAAAGATATGAGACCTTTACCACAGTTTAGAAGACAAAGACTATTTGAATCTAACAACATGGTTCCTGGCCAGAAAAAGCTACAATTATTTTTAAAAATGTCACCTCATTCCCATTCAATGATCGCAGAAAATGGAAACATTTTAAGGAGTAATTGTAAACATCTGCTAAAGAAAAACCAAAAACATGACTAAGAGAGAAATGAACTTCCAACATGAAATATTGTGTGAACAGATCCACCAGAAAAAAAAAAAACACCATTTCCGTGGGTCAGTTCCATTCTGAATGTGAGGGGAAAAAAAAAATCGATTATAAAAATAAGGGTTCGAATCCAGCTAAAAGCATTTTACATAAAGTCAGGCTGTCCGTCTGCTCAAATATCAAGGAATGTGGCTACTCTTACATTTCTGCAGCAGCTTCGGCCCCTGCTGCTCCTCTCGCCTTGTTCCAACAGAAGCATTTGCACAGGCACAGAGAACTGGACTCAAACTAATCTGACAGAAAGATGTTTTTTTTTCTTGTTCTTCTGAGTTATTTTTTAACTGGATCGCTTAGGCGATCAGATTGTGATGGTTGCTCTTGCAGAAAAGCTGCTGAATTTCTATCTATTGCGTCAAAACGCTGACAAACTTCAGTGTCGTAATGGTAATATAAATGAAGCTAAATCAGATCATTCTATTTCTTATGAAGTGTTCTCTCCTTCTGAGGGCAAGAAACAAGAGGAAGGTATTTATAGGTCTAAGCCTCAGCATAGCGCTTAAAGTTGTTGAGCAGTTTGCAGGACAAAGAACTGTGTGGCAACATCTATTGTTTCAGCATAGAGAGACAATGACTGAGTTAACACAGAAGGGAGAGGGAAGGTGTGGGTAGCCCACTTTTCCAGATACAGCTGTGCCAATTAAAGACGTTTCTACGAGCAGTTCATATCACTGATGGTAGAGATAGAACGCCATGTGTCCTCTGGCAAAAGTGATCATGTGCGCGTTTTCTGAAATGCTTCAGGCAATCTGGGTTTTTGTTTTCAAGCCACCTTTTGTAATGCCAGGCATTACATCTGTAAGCGACTCTTTTGACTGGAAGGTTTATCACCATCCATCGGTAGAAGCTCGAAACTCCCCTGTTTCTGCTGGCTGACCAGCTCAGCTGAATTATCCCTTATCTTTCCCTTTCTGTAATTGGGGTAAATCAACCAGAGTACTTGTGGCTGTGGGTGGGCAAACTACTCTGGAGTTACTGTGCTGGGTTAAAAGGCTACTGAGCACAGGTGTCCTCCATTGCCTTCCTATGCAACAACTTTTTTTCTTTTTTTTAATTTAAAATTTATTTTATTTAAACATTGTATTAATGTGATGCGGTGCTCCATGACATTGCAGTGGGAATGTCTGCTCTTCTACAGTATGGGGATAACACTGGGAAAATAAGTGCTGGCAAGTTAGATGGGATTCCTTGATCCAGTGGCAGTGCCAGTTTGCATATATATCAATTAAACAAATAGTCCCAATGTCTTCTGAGTTGACCAGAATGAGATCTAAGAGCTAACAGCGAGCAGGTCAGTGAGAACAGTTCATACCGTGGTTTTCTTGGACCTTGAATGGGAGTAACATTCGAGAAGACTGAGAATGGGGAATGGGGGAAGGTGGTGGGAGTACCGGTGTGTTTGCATAGCGGTAAGAGAGAGCAGAGGACAAACAGAACAGACAAGGAGATTCAAAGTGCAGAAAATTGAAAGAAATTCAGTCGCTTAGATGCTTTGTTATCTTAAGTTGTTGCAGATTATTTCAGGTCAGAACATATGTTTCCTTAGACTGATTAGTAATCAAATGAGTAGCATCATTCTAAAGGATTTCCTTGGAATAAGGCACAGGAATTCAGACTATCTAGGATAAGTCTTTGAAGATCTTGACATCTAAGAAATAATGAATGAATGTATTTTCATACTACATCTTTATTTCCTTAGTTTGGCAATGAAGAATTGGCTTCTGGTTATATCAAGGAAAAGAGTAGCGGAAGTCATATTATAAGTCAGTGAGGAACCAGCTTTTGACGTTCTCGCAATAAACTGCAAGTAGACTAGCACTTCCTTAGAAAGTTATTCCATTTTTTTTTATCTAGGTTGAGGAACCCAAAATGAAACCTGTTTCCCAGCTTCTGATATTGTCATTATTGCTGGCAGATAACTGTGTATAAAGAACAAAGGTACAAATAACACTTTTGACTATTTTTAAGGGAACTACCAGAGGTATCGTAAGACTAGTAAATCTTCCTGAATCAAAACCATCATCTTGGATATTTGTAGATAACAGGAAAAGAAATGGGTTCAAACCTCCAATTTCAATTAAGTAGCAGCTCTCCAGGTGCATGCTGTGCTGGCCTCATTAAAGCTATAGATCACAAGCCATGGTTTGCTGACACTAAGTCTGGCTTTAGGCTCCTGATACTGAATCAGAAAGGCCACCTTCTTGGCTCAGAATTTGTTCCAAAAAAAAGTGTCTTTTTACTTGCAGGATTTATGCCTGATCAGGTATCATCTTTTTATTATTGTTTAAGTATTATTCTTTTTTTATCACAGAATGAAGCCCATAGAGCTGGCAAATAATGTATATACTGTCTGCTCTTGTTTTTATAATAGAGATGCAATTGTAGGCTGATGACTGAAAAATACAGACCATCTATAATGAGGAAATATTGATCATAATATATCTGACACTAGCAGTTGTCAAACCGCGGCTGTCTAAAAGATGCAGGTCTTTGTTTTTCTGCTGAGGGAGCTCAGTGGAACTAAAACTTAGTCCAGTTCTGTTTTCTTCTGACACATTTGATTATGCTATGCTGAAAACTAGGAAAAAAAAAGCAAAAGTATGAAGATGAATATTCTTTTGTGATCTGATTATAAATACATTCTAAGCAATGATTACAGGCTCCTTTCCTATCTTCAAAATATTTGCATTACAGAAACTAGTTTAAACAAAACTGAATAGTTAAATAAATGTTGAATCTCTCTGTGCTCCTTTGTGTTTCCCCATTGTCTCTGCCTGTTTAAGCTCTGTTCTTATCAGATGGAAAGCACAGGAATGTTGGTTTTAATCACTGACTGTAAAGCTGACAGCCTGTTCTTTCAGTGGTGGTATTTGTTAGTTTTAGGCAATGGAGATATGGAGATGTTACAGGACAAAATCAGATACCTGTATGCTTGCATGGACATCAGTGGGAGTCTTAGAAACTGCCTGGCGATGGATTTTTAGCATAGAAATTCAAGTTATAAGCTTTTTATTTTCTAATCGTTAAATTTATCTTAGTTTTATGAGTTCTCTACTTTTTTTTTGCTGTTAAAACAGTTAATCTGGAATAACATTGTGTGCATCAACAGTATTGTTCAATTATACTCTTGTCCAATTAATGTGGAGTTGTGCCTCCTGGACAGGATTGTTATTAGGGCACTGCCACTTTTCAGACACAGTTTAGGAATTCAGCTCAGTAAAAGACACAGTGCAGATATTATACTGACTTCTTACGCAGGCACTTTGCTTAAAATACACAAAATTAATGGGATGGAACATGTTTTTTTTTCAGCGCCATGATGCATTTTTTTCCAGTAGGAGGGAAACAAAACTGGAATGAGATTGATATCCTTCTGACTCATCAGTCTTTGTTACTCACTCAAAAAGCTCTGGAAATAGGAAAAGGGACAACAGAATACAACCTTTTTATTTTCAGTACAGCAGTATACTTCGTATCTGAAGATACAGACAGATTTCCAGTTTACTTTTCTGATTTATCTGCACAAATTAATTCAGCTAAGCATGGCTTCCAGCTCCCTCATTACTAGCACTGGGTCTCCTTTTATGCTGACCAAATCATCTACCAGATTCAATGGGCATTTTTAGTTCATATGAGGAGAAGGGATTGAGCACAGTTTTCTAGCCTCAGCTCTCGACAGCAGTGATAAACTCCTACGTTTGGACGCAAACATCAGCACACCAGCATTGTGAAAGTCTTTCTGCTGGTCAGTGCAAGCCCTTCAGTATCTTTCCAAACCTGCCCCTGTTGAACATGGGGCTCCCAAGTTTTCCAATGATACTATTGTCCATATTCAGCCTTAGCAGAAATGACACAGAAATTAATAGTTTGAACACACCACTCTGTTCCTACCTTAGGAAAACTGGATAAAGGAAGATGGCATTTAATTCTTGAAGCTTACATCCAGACTGCATAAAGACCCCAGAAGTCTCCCTAGGTTCACTCTGGAACAGGTTTAGGACTGGATTTAGACTTTTCATCCTGACAATGCCGAGTTTGGGAGAAAGTGTTCCTTGCTTTTTATTTTTTATTTTTTGAACATTTAACTTTAAGGGGAAATAATTATAGGAGGTCTACATGTTTACTTTTAAACACGGCATTTTTTCCACTCTGCCCCAAGTCTGACATTTTAATGACCTGCTTTGCCGTGGTTTTTACTGGCAGCATATATTGAAGGGGTATTTTATGTACACTTTTAACATCTGAACAACACAGCTCCATGTTCTGTCACGTTTTCATGTTGTAGAAAACGTCTTTTAAGTTACTATTTCTTTTAATTGCTGACTAATTTGAGGGTGCTTTTCCAAATGTCTTTAACAACTTTTGGACTTACCTTTGGTAGGGAATATTAATTTAAGAAGAGCGAGATAAGTAATGCTGCATATATTTTCAGTGAAATTACTATCCTAAATGACTCCATGGGGGGTTTCTTATAGGGGTCACTGAAAGGCAGAAAGGAATGTTTTTACTTCTTTGCTTTGTCACAAAAATTAGGTTACAAGGGCTATAAATACAGGTAATACTTTTTATTACTAGATTTTCCTCTGTAATGAATATAACATTTCTTCTTTTCATATAATGATACCCACTGAATGTCTTAGTACTTAGCATGTTTACCCTTAGCTTTAACAAGGGTCTAAAGTAACTCCTCTTTAAAAGGCTTGCAAGCAGTCTGAAGGCAAAAAGGAAACCTGGAATGGCGGGATTGCTGCTGGAGGTGGGAGGTTGAAGGGGACGCTGTCCTGCCCTGTGCCCACCTGCTTCTCAATAGCACCCTGTCCCAAGTAGGTGAGGGAGCGAAGCGCAAAAACTGGAACTGGACAAATCACAAGTCTGAAGCACAAAACCCAGAACATTTTGCAATACAAAACACAAAATTGGTCACACATTTTCCTGCTATAAAACACGTTGCTCCATGCCAGTCTGCCAGAATCTACATTTACACAATTCTCTGGTTCCAAAAAAGGCTTTGTCTCACTATTGCTTGAAGGTTGGGGCCGCATTGTTAAACTGGGAGAAGCAGCTCCACCTCGGTGAGTCTGCACTCCCAAACAGCTGATCCATCGAGTATGCTACAGTTGTTCAGCATTACCAGGCTCCCAGGGCTCACTCTTTAGGGGATTACACCTACTTCCCAGCTTTGCTCTTCAAGAGGGCATTAATATTCTCTGAAAGGCGGCCACTCATCTGTAGCTCTATGAGGCTGATCTACTTTGATCTTAGCCTCAGAAATAGAATGATGAGGGATAAGAGTTCAAAGTATAAGAAGAAACTCAATATGCAAAGAATGTACCACATCTTAATAAGTAATGAGAATTCCATCCATTTGTTGCTGTTGTAAGGAAAAATAGTTTAATATCTTTATGGGATTAAGACTCCATGGTACTTTGCTAATGAGTGGCCACAGCTATTAAGATTTCCCTTGTCTTCAGATAGGCTGGCAAACACATCAATAAACAATGGCAAGACTAAAACTGGCTATTAAGATTTTGATCTGGCAAGTATTTTATTAATGTGGTTAATGTATTATTTAGATTGTAGACCGAGTAGAGCAAATAACACAAAAATCTCAATCTTTCCCTTACAAACAACTTGAGGATTAAGGAAATCACCAGTAATGAATGGCGGCTTTTATCAAAGTTTATCACAAATGACCCCAGATTGTGAAGTGTTTGCCATTCAAGTAGCTGAAGATGGACAGGAGAATCTGAAAATTAACAGTGGGGACAACATTCTTTGTTTATTACTGGTGTGCTCAGAATTGAGGAGCTATCCTTCACATGAACACTCACCGCATAGCAATGACAATGGGCTTTCATAAGTGTATTTGAGAAAGATTAGTGAGCACCGCTCAGTTCAAGTTTCAGTTTTTAGGTTAGCTGCCTTTCATATTAATCAGCTTTGGCGGGGTTTTTCAGTGCTGCATTTTCTGTGTAGAAGCAGTGGGTGAGTGCCATGTTTAATAACCCCACACGCTTAATTCCTTTTTCCAGCAGTTGTGTGGTTTCAAAAAAAAAAAAAGTAAAAATAATTTTTAAAAAGCAACAAAACAACAAAAAGAGCAAATGAGCAAATTAAGTTTGTACAATTGGAAGAAAGGTAGAAACATAGAAATGACTGTCCTTAAAGTGCTAGAGAAGCTTATGTTTCAAGGAGTCACGCAGTCCTTTCAAGGACTGTTCTTCAGAGTCCTGATGTGTTCATTTTTAAAAACTCCTGTACGTGTAGTCACATTTTGGATCAGCACGGGGTACCTTTTCGTTTGATCAGTTGAAATGCTAATTCTCACCATGCCGAATAGCTGACTAAGGAGAGCAAGATATTTGACAGCTAAACTCTGAATTTTGGAGTTGTTATGTCAGGAATTACTGGACATTTTTCACATCAGGTCAGTGTCCAAACCTTGTTCCCTTATTCGCTTCTCATGACTGATAAATAGTCATTCCACCTCTCTCTGGATCTATCTGACAAACTAGAAAGAGGTGACAAACTCCTCTGCTTTCCTGACAGTGGTTCCTTTTTCCTCTCAGAAAACGTTTCGGTAGTATCAGTCACTGATACTACACACATGGACAGTAAGTATGGAAAAACTTGTCAGTTAAGAGAATATCATCCCATAAATGTCCCTAACAGTTCTTTCCTTTTCTCTGATTCGAAGAAGACTAGCTAAAATTAATTTATTGTTCAGCATCTGTTTAACAGGCGTATGCGGTGCGATGGCTTTCTGTACACACCTGGTTTATTTTCTAACGCAACTCCAAAACGATTTTGATCTTATTTTTAGCTTTAACCTTATAAAAATGTAAGAGCACAAAGAATTCTTACAGTGACTAAACTCTTTTTTATTTAAGTCCCAGTTTCAAAGGAATTCAGCTATGACCTAGATTTTAATTTTCTTGGGGATTTTACTAATGCTTGAGGGGGAAAATCTGGTACATTTGCAGCATATTAAATACCTGTTTGTGTCAAAGTAGTCATTAGATTTCTAATTCATTTGATTACGGTTCAGTGATACAGCAAGGGATATGTCTGGATATTTATTATCTTTAGCTATGCTATCATTAGAATATGATTTCTTTATTTTCATTGCTGGATCACGCTACAGTAAATGCACCTAAATATTGCTGGATTCCGAAACCACTTAATTATCCTGTCATTGGTTCAACATTATTCAATTTTACATTAAAATTGTTTTCCTGGAGACCTAAGCTAGATTCAAATAAACTGTTCGTTTTTGGCAACCAGGAAGAAATGGAGTCCTTGTAAAAATCAGACTTTGGAGTGAGGAAGTTGGCGATTTTTTTCATTAGTTTCATAGGGCTCATTGTTCCTATTCTGGAAACTTTATAGCTGCAATCACCTACGGCTAGAATCTGATTTTTACTGAGGTGCTATAATAATTACACTAAGTACTTTCTTTTTGTCACTGACAAACAGCAATCCTTGAATGTCACTTAAGGAAACTAGAAACTTTTATATTGTGGGTTAGTTTCCAAAACTTTGTGGTTTGACTTTGCAGAAAAAAACAAGTCCAAGCTTTTCCATTGATAAGGCCAAACAACACCACCCCCAAAAAATCACAACAGAAAGAAACAAACGCCCTAGGTCTTGGTCTCAAACTCTCAGACGTATTCACAAAGACGTTCAGGACAATGAGGAGAATATAAAAACAGAACAAGAACTTGCAGAAAATATTGAGTTCCTTAAGTAAAGCTTTTGCTAAGAAACTTAAATATGACTGACTGAGAACTGAAGGTTGACAAGTTTAAATACTGTAATAGCAAAACAAACAAACAAAACCCTTTCACTTCACTCGTGGATTAGCAGTTAATGCTCTGAAATCCACCAGCTATATAGCTATCTGTGCTGTTATAATCCAAAAGAAGAACTCTACATTTGTGAGTATTTTCAAAGGAAGATCTTAATCACCTCTTTGTAAACCACCAAACCCCTTATTAAAAGTCTGGGCCCAATCCTCCCTTGAAAGAGTGGCCCCAGCGAACTATGGTCTTTGATCCTAAATTGAGAACAACTCCTACTGGAGGTAACAGTATGTGATTAACCAGTGCAGAATTTGGGCCACTGACATCAGTGACACTGGCTGTTCGTGTGAGTAAGGAACAATTTTGTAAGATTAAGGACCATTAGTGTGTTTGGTAGCTGTATTTTTATTAACTCTTATTCATTATATGTTCAGTTCAAATAAGATGGACAGTATCACCTCGTTGTTATTATCAATGTCAATCAGTGAATCTGGAGTGACAATGCCTGCAGTAATTAAAAAAAATAACAACTTATGTATATGAGTATCTATGTATTGTGTTGTAAAGTCTGTTGACAATGTAGTTGCTAGTCAGGCTCTTAGATACTGCATTTTTTTAAATAAGTTACTGACATTTTTTCTGTTGTGCCCAGTGTGTCCCAGTAAGTGTCTTCAACAGCAGAGCCGGAGAGCTTGCAGGGTGGCACAGAGTGCCATGTTCTCCAATGGCAAAGGTAGGAAGTCAGAGCATTCCGCCCAGTTCTTATTTGCAAACAGGAGTGGGCATAATGCAACGTAGCAGTGGGGCTGCTCAGTTTCACAACCAGAACAGAGCAGGAGCCTCTCAAATGCTCTAGTTTATTACCTTGATGTTGTTCTTTGTTTGTTTGTTTGTTTTAATTTAAAATAGAGATGGGTCCAGACCTTGCTATTTCAGTTCCTTAAAAATGTTAAAAGAAAATGTAATAGAAAAACTTCTTAAGACTGATACAATTCTTACTTATAAACATATTTGTTTATCAGTGTGGCATTAACATAACTGGCCTTGGAGTTTTAATATGGTACTTAGAAGTTGCAGAATTACGGGGAGTTACTTGTACTTCTGATTACATTAGTTTAGCTAATCTGACTTCATATAGAGGGAGTTGCATCTGACTTGCACAATATGCCAGATTAGATTCCTGAGTTGTGCTGGTTTGTCTAATTCAGTGCAACAATAAGTGTCTAGTTATTCTGGCAAAACTCTGCCTCTAACTTTCTTTTTGTCCTTAGTGTCCATCTCCTGTGTCAGTCCATGTAAGATAGGTGCTGCTGTTCTCACAGGGATCCCATGTTACATGAGACGTGGGACATATGTCACAGCAAAAACAAATAGACTGACAGGGTACTGAGGCCATCCAAACCTCCTGCCTTATCTGGTTTTATTCTTTCCATCTGACTTCCTCCTGCTCTGGTTAGCATCCTCCCCACCTCCCAGACCTTCCCATGTACAGGCATTATTACTCATGTCACCAGCCTGCAGGACCTTTCGAAAAGCAGATGGGCAATTGGCAAGACATAAACCGCACCCAGTCTCCAGTGCCTTTGTGAAGGCTTAGTATTTACCCAATTAAAATTAATAAAGAATGTGAAGGCCAGAAAACAAAAGATGTCTGGGAAACAAAGCGAATGCGACATCAGGCACATCTTGTCTGGTCTAAGAGAGACTAAGGGTGGATGTTCTTTACTGAATTTACAAAAACAGTTGAAAGAATTCTCTGTTGTGTAGCCATTGTCATTAAAAATACATACAGTAAATACCTAGAGACCTTAAATTCCTTCCACATGAGAAGGACTTGGCAGTCTGGTGGGAACGGCAGTGGATTTGCTTGAGGTGATAGTCCTTGCCCTCCCCTCCAGCATCAGGCAGCGCCGTGCTTCTCACATCACTGTGTGTCCCCTGGGCGCAGCAGGATATTTTCTCCATCGCCACGGACTGGGGACATCCCTCAGCTGACCTGGATGCTTTCTCTGTAGGGACAGGCAGAAGTGCTGCCCTGCAGGCTTAAGCTTGATAATTTTCCTGAAGTAAAGAGGATGTCTGAACTAGATTGGTTTGCTTCTCTCTAACTTCATCTTCCCTGAACATCAGGCGTTGTGACAGCTGTGATGGTGAGGTGCCAGAAACATCTGGGGGTTAAGTATATACATGGGTCACTGTGAAAGTAATGCCTCCTACCTATTTCCATAGAAACTACAACAGATACAGAGCATGCAGTATCACTATTTGATAGAGCAGTTTGTTAGCTACAAAACACTATTTTTCAATGTAGTCACCACCATTAGCTATGTATTTTCACCAGCAATGAACAGAAGCCTGTTAGCCACACTCATAAAAATCTGCACAGCCATTCAGAACATGGCTTGTCTTTCAGGTTGCTGTTGCCACTGCTGAAATGCACCACCTACCACCTCCCTGTGCTGACATCCGCTGACTGGTTTCCACTAACATTCAGCAAGCATTAATGAATGCCAATGGATACCATTTTTCCTGCATGAAGGAAATCAGTGACACACCTTTGCTTGATCCGCACTTCCATGTCAGATGCCATTCTGTCAGAGTGCCTCTCTGCTGCCACCTGACGCACAGCAACAAAATGTAATGGAATATTGGTGGGAAGGTTCAACCTTTTTTGCTGTACCACTAGCATGCACTTCTGACATTGTGGGCCAAAATAATGAAATAGGAGGCATTACTTTTGGATCAGCCCTCATGTATATACATATATCTACACAGTAAGTCATTTAACTTGCTCTCCATGAACTACGTAAAAGTAATGCAGACGTTGCTTTCAGATTTTTGTGCTTGTTGCAAATAGGAAATGTTGAAAGAAGCTGGAGCTTAACAGCTTAGCTCTTTCCTCTGAGAGGAAATAGAATTAGAACCTGCATGTGCTTGGCTTATACTTTATAATACATTTTATTATTAGAATTATAAATCATGCCTTTGGGCACCAGAATACAACATAACTAAAATATAACTAACCAAGGTAAATTGATGCCTGCCTTTGTATATTTTACCGTCATGAAATGCCAGACACTGCCTCCGAACCCTCTGCTTTTAAGTGGGTCTATTGGCGCTGTGCTGCTATTAGGCTGGGACTTGAATCGGAGCCACACTCTTGGTTTCCATCCATTCATCACAACTGGAAAGTCTCACAGGTTTTTGGCCGACTTTTACTTTCTACAGGTGGTAGAAGGCCAGCTGCAAGTGTATTCATTCTCATTAGCTGCAGAATAAGCCCTTGGCTTTTCAGTGCTAGTGATGAAGGTAGGAGAAGAGATTGCCTTTTGTGTGTGTGGTGACATGCATCTTTCCATGTTGGCGTGTAGCACAGGTGTGATGCGGTGACCAGGAGTCGTATTTTTGATTAGCACTTTCCATGGAAGCGGCAGTCACAGAAAATGAGAGTGTTTCAGTCTCCCTTCCTTGCTGTTGTGCAGTTCTCCATCTGTAAAGATGGGGGTGGTAGCACTACCCCACCAACCTGTACCTGATGACTGTAATCGTGAATGTTTCTGAGGAGAGACACTTATTTGAATCAAATTGGTTGCCTTCCCTGTAGCTTCAGTTTGTCTTGTGAAAACACTGTCAGAATAATATATGCTTCCTTTATAACCAAGAAGTTTTACTCTTGATCGATAAGACTTACATTTCATTTGTCAGGTTAATGAATTATTAGTCTTCCAGGTTTTTTTTAGTACACATCAGTCTCCTACTTTTTTTTTTTTCTTCTTTTTTTTTAAATACAACAGACAGCTGTGATGAGGCTGAGGTGGAAAAGTAGCCTAAGCCCTGGTGCCAAGCAGGGAGCGGTACTTCAAGACCCTACTGGATGCTCCTTATGCAGCTGGAGTGGAAGTTCATAGGCTGATGTTACCAACTGGAGCCACAGGAGGTGTTGGGAGAGGGCACTGATGCTTGGGCTTTGCAGCCTGAGCTGGTGATAGACCTGGGTGCTCACTGCAGCCCTGCCAGCTGTGTCAAAGACTGGGTGACATGGTCTAAGCTAGCTGAAATGTCTGAGTGTTACGAAGTCCTGCACTCAGGTCACCTAAGAGGCTTTAAAATCACAGCAGGGGGCTTACCTCCCTGCTTGTTAGGATTGCTGCTCTAGACCAAACCACACAGCTCACTGGAGCTCCAAAGCGGGTAAAGCTCACAGGAGCTGGCATTTGGTTTTCCAGGTTGTGCTACCATTCCTCTTATGTGCAGTAAAATGCTGTATATGACTGGAGAAAAAAAATCATCAGAAAATGCAACTGTGAACTTTTCTGCCTATCAGTGACAGCATTAAGAAAATGTAAATACATTTAGAAAGCGTTGCATTGCTCTCTAAAGATTCTATCAAACAAGTAATGTGTATGTGTGTGTGAATTTACTTTGAGCGCATATGAGGGAAATCAGGACTTCACATTCAGTAAGTTGATTTTGCTCCATAAACATTAACTCTGCATGTTAAAGCTGTCCTAGGGTGATCCTGATGTGCATCTTTTCTATAAATATTTGCAGTTGATCATGCATTACAATGGGGCATTCCTCTCCTTTGACTTTGCCCTTTTTTTTTAGCTTGTTCATCTGATTTGCACAGAAGGGGGAAGAAGTCTTTATGGTGAAGATAAACTGCAGACTCAACTCTTTGTGTGGATGTGTGTGTGCATGTTAAAATCTGCTGAAAAGCTATTTATGGATTTGGGGGAGAATGCATTCGTTCCATTTTTATGGAGTTAATGAAATCTTAGCTTTTTCTTTCTTTAAATACAAAGTTCTGTGGGGAAAAAAAAAACAACAAAGTAGGAATCGTGAGTAAACATCAGAAGTAAAAAGGCTTGCTTTAATTTTGGGGAGTCTTTCTATTATTGTATTTTAAATATCATATTAATCTTCTTTCATTTCCTCTGCGAACACTTCCCCAATTTTTTTGTGCTGTTGTGTTTTAAAGCTTTTTAACTGGCAAATGGAAGTCTTCTGATGTCATTCATGCTTTGAATACTTTGCTGGCTCAGTCTTGGTATCTGAACTGTCACCAGTCCTAGGAGTGCATTTCTGAGTGCCTTAGACTTCTGGAATGGGCTGTGAAACTGTGAACCACAGAAAAACACCATCCTTTCTATGTTGGATTAAGGATTGATGTTTCAAATTTCTTCTGGTACATGATTTTATAGCTTAGTATTATTTCCATTTTTGTTCACACACTGGCTAAGCCAGCAATCACAGCATCCTAAGCTGGGAAGCTGCAAAATTGGGCAGGCATTTTGGCAACTTATTATCCTTACTTCATAGGTAGAATCCTCCTATTTATTGACTAGTAAAACAGCAAATGTTCTTCAGTGAAAAAGCTTAAAGTGATTTACCTTTGCTATTGTCCTTTACACAATCCTAACTTTAAGACAGGCCATGCAAAATAAGTTAAAAATAGCATATAAAATACAGTAAGAATTCCCTGGGTTCCACCCTGCTGTTCTGTATCCTTGTTCATACCTCTAATCATTTAAATTGAGCTTAGCTCTATAAAGCTAAAGTCTGTGCATGTTTGATAGTGATAATATTGTATTTATTTTATAAAAATCCAGTACATTTCAAGCAATTAACTTAAAAGTAAGCGTAGGAAACTTTTGTGTGGAGCATATATTGCTGTAGATTCCTTTTTTAAGGAAATCACTGAACATTACTGGTCTCACATGACTGTCTTTTCATTCGTCTTTCATCACTGTGCCTTTCAATACCATTCATCTATGGACTAATGCAATGCCCACTGAAGTCAATAGAAGTCATTCCGTTGACATCAATGAACAATGAATCAGGCCCTTTAAAAAGAAGAAACTAGAGTTTACAAGGGTTAAACAGAGCCCTGGGTGAGTACTTTGCAGCAGGAGCAGTACCTTCTCCTGTGTCCATAGCACACCTAGCACTCTGCTTCTCCGCAGAATAACACCAAAATGGTTCATCTCCACTGGGAGCTCTGATAAGGGAAGCCAGTTTTGCCAGTCAACATCAGAACTGTTTTTCTATGCAAAGCCTTAGTAGGTGTGAATAATTGTAATACACGGCAAAAATCTGTCCAGATAGGTGTCAGCAGTGCAGATGTTGAGAATCCTTTATTTTGTTTGCCTTCTGTCTGGTGTTTTCAAAGAATTCGTACTTTGCTATCAGTCTTTCTTTGTTCTGATAAAGTTGTAATCACTCAAAAGCAGATTCAGAAGCTCCCCCTCCTTCCTTCACAGCCCCAGTGTTTGTGTTATACCCAAATGCGACATTGTACACCAGCGCAATCGAAAAAGGCTGCAATGATCAATTGAGGGCCCAATCAAAGCCTAACAGATAGGCAGCCATTCGTCGCTGTTTGATATAAAAGGTGTTTTATTTCTCATCACTTTTTTGTCACTGAAAGAATGCTTCCTACGTGCAGATTAATTAAAGTGTAAACATTAAATATTGATTGATGCATTATCAGCATGGAGCAGTTGCCTCCACTCAGATTGATTCCTGCAGTGATTTATTGTCATATTTGTGGAGTCATTTCACTTGATAACAAAGAGAAATCGCCTGCTGCCTCTGCCTCTCAGGCTTCTTTCTGCCTCCTGCGCCGCACCTCCTCATCCTCACTGATTCATTCTTTGCCTGCTTGGAACTGGTGTGGCCTCGTAGTATTTTCGTGAGAAAAGTTTAGGGCTTCTCTTTTTGGCATCCGTGTAGCAAGTTGATAGTTCAGCGTTAGAAGACACAGAGCTGTGCTCTCTAATGGAACATCCGTGGTTAACGCTTCCAGCTGCGTCCCGTGCAGCTGCTCTCCCTGACCAGGCTCAGGCACAACTTCGCAAACACAGGTTCAAGTCATTAGGGTTAACTCACTGCCAACTTGAGAGAAAGGTGAACTTTCAACAGAAAGACATTGTTTAGGTCAGATTTATGGCTAAATTATGCAATTAGTTGCTCTGAGTAGGAGCACAGCCACACAATAGCATATCAATTTAAAGCATTTCAGGATTTTACTCTTGTTTTCAGGCAAGTGCATAAAAGATACCTTCATTCGAATGTTGTGGAGTATTTAGAGGAAAGAAAAGCTTTGTGGGGCATTATTGAGTATCTGGATTAGGAAATGCTTTAAAAAAAAAAAAAAAATACCAAATGACTCTGACTTTTGGAGGTGGGTTTGGACAAGCAAGTCGTCCAAAAAGCCTTTCTCCCCTCTCCCTAAAAGCCTTCAGGCTCTTGCTGTGTGTTCACACATCAGGAGCAGCTTTGCACTGCACACAGCCACCTGCCCCACAAGGAGCTGTACCCCAGGGGCTGTCTCTGTGCTGCAAGGCCATGCATTCCCCTCCTTACCCGGCCTTGCTGAGAGGATGGCTGTGCTTACAGCCTGCTCTGCCTGAATGAGCCCTCACTGACCCGATATGCCACAAAAGGAAAAAAATAGTCATGAAACTGCTTTGTTCTGCAGTAACAAAACTTAACCTTTTACATACATGGCTTTAATTTAACGTTCAGAGGATGAGATTGCTCAAAATCTGCTGAAATCAAACATGAGTAAGGCCATAAAAATAGGTAATGGGCAACTGGTGATCTTGGTTCAGTCAGGCAAGGAAACATTAACCTTTAGTCACAGGGGCAACAAATGCTAAGCTTGTGAATTTACTGCAGCAGATAATTTCTCTCCTAGACCTGCAGGAAATCATAGCAATGACTCCCTACATGAGCAGCAGCCACCTCAACCTGGCTGTCCAAGAGCTATGATTTCTCTGAAAGGCTGTTGCAATAATTGTATGGGACTTTATTATGATAGGAGTTCACTTGTACCGCTCCAATTCCTGACCATCTCTGACCCTCACACGAACACATGCCCAACACCACTTTCTATGTAGGATGCTTTGATGTTTTGCAAATGCACCCAACCCTGGGAGAAAAAAGCTGTTGTTTCAGATCCTTCCTCTCCATACATTTTTTTTATCAGCTGCTCCTCCTGTCCTTCTCTGTACCGTCTCCTGTTCCAAAAGTTTTGCTCTGTTGCTATCTCTGAAGAGTCGCACTCTCCAGAGGAGTTTGGCATTCCTCAAATTAAAAAGTAAACCAACGGTGTGCTCACCTGGATTCCTTCAAAATAATGCTCTCGCAAGATCTCTTCCCATTGCTTCGTGTGTGTTGTTGCCCTTCCTACCCACTGAACAGCACTTGTGCTGCTGTGTGTTAGATTGTCAGCCTTATTTAAATTGTCAGCCTCTCCGGTCAAAGACCTTCCTTTCCTGTTTGTCTTTAAACTGCTGTGCAAACCAACGTGGCTGTGTAACCAGCCCAGCTACAAATGCAGTGCTGTAAGCCCATGTGCTTGTAAGGCTGCTGAAAACAAAATCTATTGTCACTGTAATTATTGTGGAGTGCATTTACATTTTTATAAAGCCTTTCATTCAAAGACTCTAATGCATTTTGTGTTGAAACACAGAAATGTTCTTAAATATCTGTAGTTCTAGATGAAAATGTGTTTCACCTATCAAAATAAAATTTCTTTTAGCTTTTTTTTTATATGACAGATAAAGGCTTTCTAACAAATAGTTCAGTCTGACTTATATTAGCATCGTTTAGATAGGATCACACAGGAACAAATTAAAAGTGACTTCAATTGCACAGTCTGTTTTCTGCAGGTCAAATGTGGGCCTGGGATGCATGCACAGAACTTATCCCTGTGGGTGATGGTGGAGCATCTTTGAGAAAAAAAATACAGGGGAAACTTTTGTTGATTTTAATGGGCCCAGGCTTTTCTTTTAATAATCAGTGAAGGACAAGGCATGCAGAGATGCTTGTTCACAGCTTGGACCTAATGGTAACTAATGGTAATGGACCACAATTTCCAGAAGGAAACTGTCCCAGGGTAGCTGCCAGATTTCAAAGAAATAAGGGCTATGACTCCACTGTGGTCTGTACTGATGTAAGCTAGCCAGTAGGGCTCAGTAATGCCAGGTAGCCTTCAGCTACATCTTAGTCTTTGCTTTAGGCTTCTTTCAGCTGGGTACCTAGCTGAGCTCGGTGTGAGTGCAGTGCGCAAGTAAGACTAGAGTTATACTTGTTGGGCTCCTACTTAGAAAAAGCAGTGCAAGTCACTGTACAGCAACTCTGTATGCCTAATTTATTTCTCTTTTAGCCCCCAGGATTATTCCTGACGGGTGACTATGGGCAACTAAGTGGAACAAACAGATATTAAGAATACGTGGGGAAATCACAGAAGCAAGACCAGAAATCAGTTCTTTTTGATAGACTGTAAAACAGTTTTTAAAGGCTGTTTTAACACTGTGCCTCAGACGCTGTTCTGCAGGGCCAGATTCTGAAAGGAATGAGATCCTCGTGAACTGAGCATTTCCTCAGTGCGTCTCATTGCACCTCACTGTTGTACAACTGTTGTGTAAATGCCACACGATAGTCAACAGCAAAAATTTTAAATTATTTCATTTGCTTGGGGTTTCAAACAGGATGAAAACTTGCTTTTTTTCCTAATAGGCTTTCACAGGATCACAGGATACTCCAGGTTGGAAAGATACATGTCTTAGAGTACTTCTGTTGAATCCTGATTAGGGTTTCCTTTCACCATGGACAATTAAATCTGACGTGAAGGGACACAAAAAGATGTTTGTTAGGGATTTAGAAAGCTCCACACTGACCTACATGCTGGAATTTTAGAAATGTTCATATGCATATACATTTACAACCTATACTGAGGAGTCTCAAATACACAAGCAGCTCCCTCTAGCAAAAATAAAATAAAATAAAATAAAAATAGTGGTTGTGATGATGAAAGCAAGCTGTAGAAGGCTGCAACCCTCCCCATGTTACTGAAGAGATTTTCTGATCCGCAGTAGGAGCTGGATATTAATTGAAACCAGTCTGGCCGTTTGTCCTTATAAAGTCACAGTTATATGTTCTCTTTAACCAAGTAGCCTCCCTATATAAACCGAGATTACAATATCCATGCAAATTACCTTCCTGCTTCATGTGTCACTATGAGACCTGCTAAATGACTGCTGTTTCCCTTCCAAAAATGAGTTTACCGTTTTTGCAGCAGCAATTACAGGTTGTGTGAGAATGGTGTGTTATTTCCTGAAATTGTATGTAATTTATTTCAGAAAGCATGAAACATAGTTTTGAACTTAAATGCATATCATCTTTGTAACTGCTCAGTTTGTGTTATTTTGCAGTCCTTGGAATACCTTTGATAATAAGTGAAAATTAGGAGAAAACAAATTACAATTTGTAGAGTGACCACTGCCTGATTATACATAATATAATTAACTCCATCCTTTGCATAATGTTTATCTTAATTATTACCCTGTGTACTTTGGAACGGGCTTAATGATTGGTGATTCTTTCACTATGGGGAGGTTTGTTGATGAGATACGTTTCGTATTCATTTGCTGGGTCACCAGGACTGAGCATTTTTAAAATGTTATACTAAGTAGAAAGTTACTTAATGTTAGTTATAAGAGGGTACTACTGGCATTGCTCAAAATAGTTCTCCGTGATCCTCTTGTCTAGTTGTTTTTTTACCTTCAATACTTTGCCTTTCCAAAAATTGTTTTGTTTTTGTTTTTTTTTTTAAGTTATTTAAATATTATTATATTACAAAGCAAAACATAGGTCAGTAAGGCACATGTACTGCTCCTTTCTTTGCCTATTCTGTAGCCTCCTAACATGAGACAGGATTTCAAATTACCAGAGGTTCTATTAGGAGAAACCATCGTAGCCCCAAAATAAGCTTTTTCATTCTTAGGCTGTGACTTGTGTTATGATAGAAATTAACATTTTTGTGACCTGTAATTAACTGTGTTGTCTCATGCTATAAATAACATTTGGCAGCTATCACTGGAGTCAACTGTATCTTCAGGTCTAGTTATCTGTGGCTGTTTTTTTATTTATAGCTTTTTGTATTTGCTAATAACACTGCAGAGTTCAGGGATGCAGACAATAAAGAACACAAATAAAATCTGGCTGGTGCCTGCAGCCCTCTTCCACTTCATTCCAGCAGTACCAGCAGAGTTTTCCTCAAATTCTTCCTCTGCTTGGAAATCTCTGGGGTTAGTGTTGAAGAGTTCAGTGCTGCTGGTAATTCCAGCCCTCACCATTAAACCTGCATTTTCTAACCGTCCCTTGGTAATTGTTGCAAGGACTTAGACAAGTAAGACTATCCAAAGACATCACTAAGGTCAAACTGTGGTGGAAAGTGCTCTGATTTTATCCTGGAGATTGATGCTTGTATCACCTTTTTTTCGATTCAGCTGCTAGAGTTATAAAATGTACTTGCAATCACTGATAACGTGTTTGATCAAACTACAAGTGGAGTAACACAGTATTTTATACACTGTGTGTAGTTTTACCTGATGCAACAATAAATCAGTGAAGGCAGAGATCTTTTGTAAATTTCAATGAAAATTCTACTGCTGAAAATATAGTTACTTGCGGCTTAAGTTCTAGAAATATGAATTCATTTCAGTTCCTTACAGCAATAAAACTGGTTTAACTACAAACTTTCTAGGAAGACAATAAAAGAACAAGCAAGAAAATAAGTGATAGTGCATTCAATATATTATAACTATTTTGTCATTGGCTATAAGCAAACTGAGTGGAGAGGGGACGGGTGATAAAACGTACTTAGAATAAGCTGTAAAAGATTCCCATTTCTGAATGTAATCTAAGAAAAAATCTCTGTACTATCAGGAGACAAAAGTTGAGAGATTGATCCCATTGTGCCACTGCACACAAACGGGTAAGAAACATTCAGGATTAATTGACTTTAAAATATTAACCAGTAGATCAATAAGCCATATTTTTATGCAGCTCTGGGAGGCTTAGCAGCGAGCTCATTTTGCTACAAGTTATTGTAAGTACTCTATAAATGTGTTGTTTTTCCATAGGAATCTTGCAAGTACAATAACTTACAGATGATGATCAGCAAGGATTTGCAGGTACACTGATCCTGAGGTAGGGATGTAACTTCAGAGATGTGACTGGAAATCTGTCCTAAGAGCACTGACCAGGCCTCCTTACGGCCTTGTGGATTCTTCATGCTTCCATTTGGTTCGGGCTTTTGATTTTTCCATTACCTAAAGGTACACCAATCCCAAGACTTTCTGTTGTTCCCAAAAAGTACCTGTTTTTTGTAGCATCTTTTTGTGTCTTTGTGTATAGAGAGTGCATTGAATTCGTTTATTTTATATCGAGCTCATAGAGCAATTGCTTTGGCAGAAGAGCAGATAGATGATGTTAGAACAGTAAGGAGCCTAAAAATGTACTAACTCATCTCTAGCTGAACTCTTTACTGGTTGCTCAATAATCATCCCCTAATCCTGGTCTGGTTTCCATCTCAACTTAACCTTTGTATAAGCCACAGCTTGGGTAAATTAATGTATTTCCTAATATATTTTCTCTTATAGAAAATGCAATATATGAACAAATCCCTGAACTCTACCTGGGGAATTCTCAAGTAACTCTCGGTTTACTATCTAGTTGTCATCCCCAACCAAGTAAACCCTGTGTGTGTGTGTGTGCGTGTGTGTCATAGTAATAATAGCAACACCATTTGGCATGAGATTTGTATTTGGGAAGTGAATAGAAGCTTTGAGAAATCCTGTAGTAGTTTTCAAACATGTTTAGAGAACCGATTAGAAAACTCTTTAGAAACTACCATTCAGCTGAAGTTGTGTATCTTTTAGAAATGCTGTTGGCTTTCATAGACTGCTTGGAATATGCTGGTGTTGGTATCGGGAAAATATATTCCTTCGTGCATTGTGATATATTTCTGCAAAGCAAGCTTACTATCAACTAGGACAGTTCCTTTCCTGTGGTTTCTCATCTGTTTCTGCTCAGTCAAGGTGCATCTGGGAATATATTTCCCCTTGCAGCAGCAGGTGGCGTTGAATAGCACACGTTATTCTCACACTTACAATCATTTTGTCTTATATGCAGTAAAACCTTCTCTCCCCAAAAAGGTAACCCACAAGAGAAATTCAGCAAGTTTTTATAGATGTAGCAGACACTCTACACGACAGGGATAGGGGTCAAATTCTTCCAACTTTAATCACGCTGAGAAATAAGACCATAAATAATGTATTTAAGGGGCAGCAAAAGTAAATGTATTACATTGTTTTTTAATTAAATTTTCATTTTTCTACCCACAAAAAATCTCTTGGCTTGCTCTTGCAGCACCACAGAGTTCATGTTGTGGTAAGGTGATGTTTATCATGTACCTCATCCACCCTGCAGAAAACAAACCTGAGTTTGTTTTGTGGCTTTCTTCATCCACCTTACCTCCATAGAACAAAGGAATTGATTCTTCTCCCCAAACCATTATCACTGTATCTTCCTGCAGTACAGCGCAGTGTTTCAGATTTACGCTGTGGTGAGAGCAGAACGAGGATTAGCATTTTCCAAACTTTTCTCTAAAGCTTTTTCTAAAAACTATGGCATATTGCAGAATCAGTTCAAAGCAGGCCTTCACATGACTTCCTAAGCTTATTTTTTAAATATCATACAAATAAAACAAAACGATACCTTTATGCGCACGCAAGTAAAACCTAAGAATGAAATAGAAACCTTTTACAAGCAAGTGACTATACCTCGATCTGCAGTCAGTCTTAGCAGTGATTATGAGTATTTAAAAAATCCATCCATCTTCCTTTCATCAACAGTCACTTTTGCATTTGCATATCTAATAATTTATGGCATGTCCTGACCCCAAGCATTAATTGAACCAATAGATCTTCAGACTAGATTTACTCTGGTCTGGCTGCCACAGTAATGTAACTCTGCAGGAGTTTTGGATTATTCCAAATGCCATCTCCTCTTCTGAGAAACTGACAGTCATGGGCAAAATTTTACCTCCAAATGTCAAGGCAGAAACTCGATAGCTTAGTTTAAACTACCTAGCTGTCCTTTTGGAATACTTCAGATAAAACAGGAGGCACAGTGATCACTCCCAACATTGCCCCTGGTAGACTGGTTTTAGTGCAAGACTCTGTAACGATAAATTAATTCTCCTAAGAGTATAAAACCATGGAAGAGCCTAGAATGCAGAAATGAAAGGAGGAAATCTATTGCAGAGTTTGTAGCTAGTAATGTAAAAAAAGAAAATAAATAAATAAATATATAAAATAGAAATAAAAGGGGAAGAGGCACTGTTGTGTTGGTGAGGACTCTGATGATCACAATCAGACTGACAAGAATCAAGCTTCAAGTAGCAGATAGGGTGCTCTTCTTACTCAAGCAAGCCATGGCACAGCACAAAAATACCCAGCCAACTGCCTGTGTTTCTTCTTCTCAAAATGTGATTTAGAGACCAATTTCAAGGCAGCATTATATGCTTCAGTAAAGGGTTCTCAAAAGCTTTGAACAAGAAAAATACCAGCAAACACACAGCTCTGCACTGTTGCAGGCACTTTGCTGAATACTAAGTATTGAGAAAATACAGCAATAGAAGTTGTGTCTTTTCCAGCAGGTATTGCTTGGGAAAATCTCTTGCTGCTTCTCACCTATTTCTGACTGTAACAGAAGAGTCAGGTGCACAGATTGGTCACACTGCTGCTGCTTCCAAACAGTATTCCAGACATTATGAAAAGACGCTGGGTCTGAAATTTTATAACAAGTCTCATCAGTTGGCTGTTTTATTTTCCTGGAAAGGAGCTCAATTGAACAAGCTCTGGCAGACACACAGAGCTATGCTGTTGCCACTGACACAAGTCCCAAAAGAACACATACAGTCTGTGAGAAAATGCTACTGTCTCACAACTGTGGAAGAAAAAAAAGAGCAGCAAAGGTACGAACAAGAGAAATCTGACCCAATCCCCAATTAATGGCATATGCAGTATTAATCTATCGATGATTAAGTGCTGCCATTGTTCCTTAATAGCTAAGTTCAATGATGATAGACATCCTGAAAAATAGATAGATAGACAGAGAGATAGATATCCTCAGCTACATCAACCATCCATAATATCCCGTGTGCTGCCATCACTGCTTTGCCTGAGCAATTGCCTGTGTAACCTGTTCCATCTTGTATGATCAATATTAGCACTTCACTAAGCATGCAGTTACAGCTATCCTCTAGCACAGGAAGAACCTCATCTTGCCTCATTGTACTGAAAGATGATCATCTTGGAGAAGAAATGCAATTTTCTATACCAATACTTTCATTTAATTGTTTTCAGAGACTTGCTTGATGCCTTTGTTCTACTTGTTATGCAAATACTTCATAGCAAAAAGCAAAGTATTGGAAAATGAATAAACATTGAAAAGTTCAACAGGAAAACTGGGTTTGATGTCCAAGCAATGTCTCTGTGCCTCAGTTTTCTATAAGTAAAGTGAGATTAACAATACCACACCACCTGTTGTGAGATTCTTGTGGATCACTGTTTGATTAGCAGACCTAAAATGTTCCAGGGGCAGAAATTCTCCTGGTGCCTCCAAATACTAAGTGAGCTGTGATTCTCTTAGGAACTGACTGAGATACCAAAGAATGATAAGATACTGTAGCACAGGATCAAAAGGAGAGGAACGCAGGTCTCTGTGCAGTAAGAGAATGACAGCACAGGAAGAAAAATATTGCTGGCCCTATCACCCTAATTCTTTCATTAACTGCATAAGGGAGGACAGCACAGAATAAGAAGTTCCTTATCCCACCCAACCACTGCTGAAGGAGTGGGTGTTCCTGGTGACCATCGGGATAAAAACAGCAAATACCAGCGAGGGACAGACCCTGTGACATCTCCCTTGGCACGGAAATACGAATAGGTGGGAAGCTCCCTGTGCTGTCTGTGTGATCGCAGTAAGATCTCCTTGCCGTAATGCAGGAGGGGATGAATCTTGTTTCAGTGAAGTTAAAAGCAGTGCAGCTGAGCTGAAATCATTTGCAAAAGCATAAGTATGAAAAGAACCCTGCCCTGTAAGCTGTTGTCTCTTTTGTTTCTGGCTCCCCTGTCAATACTGGCCAGTTACCACTTCTGTCTTTTTCTCTTTTTTTTTTCATGTCAGCATCCTCCAGTAATGCGGTGTTTCCAAAGTAGAAATGAAAGGCACGGGTGGAGAGTCAACGGCCTACTTGTCATAAAGCTAAATATTTCTTTGCTCAAGATGTAATAAATCCTGGAGTACTCTCTGCTCGCACAGGAGGATTTCAGCACAGTGGCATGCTGCAGAAAGGTATTTGTGTCAGAAAGACAAGAATTGTCTGGGCAGTGTGATACTCTTAAGAATTACTGCTAGCGTGGGATTGTTTTGCTTGGTTTTTCTTTCCCTCTTTGATGAAGCAGTGGCTTATGGAAAGCAGTATCTTCAGTATCTTCTAGCAGTATATGGAAAGCATAGAAAGTCTGCATCCAAATGGAGTGAGAACCACAATATCAAATGCCAGAATGCTCTGAAGGTAGAAACCTTTTAATTGCTATATTTCTTCTAAGCAAATTTTTCATTTTAATCAACGAAATGGGTTTGATCCTGAAGGAATGTTCTCAAAATTTCCAGAGTAGGACAGAATTAACTCTGTGGAGTGAAAATCCCATCATGTTCTTCAGGATAAATGCTTCTTATTGAGATGGATGATGAAAGGTAAGGGTGCTGAGAACATACTTGTTTGTAAACAGCTCTGGATTTTGCTCAGGAGACGAGCATTATGGTCCAATCTGCAGACCAGCAAGGCTTTTTTCACAGTGAGAATGGCAGATTAGGCTACTGCAGGAAGTGGCACAAGAGAGCAACTTGCATTCAGAATGAAGGACAAAATATATGGAAGTTCATGAAAACAGCAGGTTCGTTTCAGCTCGAAAATTAGTTTTCCTTTTTTTCATTCTATTTTTTCAGGTTAAATTTGCTAAATGAAAACCATATGTATTTGGCGGGCAGTTATTCTCAGTAGTTCATTGGCGTTTATCAAAAATAAAACAAGAAAAATACATAGGACAGCAGCAGGAACCAACTCACTAGAGGTGGAAGACGGATGGGACACCGATAGTTACATCTGGTGCTTAGTCAGTCCAGAAAAGGGCTGTGCCAGTGTTGGGAGGAGCTAGAGAATACCCATGAGTGCTCTCGTGAACTGTAGTTAGCTCAACAGAGGCCTCTGCTGAGCAAATAGTAACTGTCTGAGACAAGCTCAGAAACAAGCCGAGTGCCTCACCTTCATTCATCCTTACTGGGACTATCCAGTAGCCCTCTTACTGGTCATGCTGGGAGGAGAGATAATTCCAAAAGGACAGATAAGCACAAATAGTTCTGTCTTATTTCTAAGGAAGACAAATAGGGAACTGTCCCTTATGAAATGCGAATATTCACACATGGTTTGGATTAGAGAATGCATCATAATTTTTATCATAGTTTTATTAAAGGTTCAAAAGTCATTTGAACAGAGAGACTGTGATTTGCCATAAGATTTAATGTATACCTTTAGGTCATTTTTACTTTTTTCTTTGTTTACCTGAATTTGCCACACTTAAACTGAATCAAGCCATTGATTTATCAGAAGTACTTTATTCCTCGCTCTAGATCTGTGCAGATCTAAGCTATAAACAGGAAAGCAGTAAAAAGTTGCATTTGTAAATATTTTAGAGAACACTGCTGTTCTGTGCAGCTTTATGCTCTTTTTTTTCTGGTGCCATTGAGTGCTTTTGCAGAAGCTCATTTGGGAAATGTGTTCTTAGATTTTGGTAATCAATTGATCAACGTTTGAAGCCCTGCTCAGACACACAGCTATTGTGAAGAGCAGTACTTTCAGATATCCATTTGATTGTGTTTGTGATGCTTGCTTTATTCAGCCGTACTCCAGGCAAATTAAAATGTAGTGCTATATAATAAGTATGGGAAGGTTAGCATTCGCACTTTAGGGATAAAACATTTTGACAGTTCTATTCTACATTTGCATTTAAAAATTGTAATGCTTTTAATTAGACCTTATGTTTATGGTAGTTTCTCTTGTAGGCATTATTATTGTGAGACTGTTACCTTTCAGGATCTGTTCTGGACTGCTTGTCTGTGGGGAAAAGCAAAAGCCTGCTGCTTCCATATACAAATTGTTTCCTGGTCCATCAAATGTCTTTTTCTTTAATTTCTCTTTCCGCTCCCCCTGTGTCACCACTGCCGAAGAATTTGGGTTTGTTTCTAAGGATTCATATGTGCAGGGTTAGGGAGGGACATATATACAGTTCTCTCTCACGTGCTTGGCATATTTTTCCACTGGTCCTCAAATACTCAATTTTTGGTCGCAGTAGAATCCCCAAGGAGACAGAGGCAGACATGGTCTGGAGCGAGACAGGAGATTCTGCCATGATATGCATTGTCTTTTTAGCCCTTGGATGGGTGGTGTTTAAACAAAGCACGTACACAGGCAGTGGTCAACATCCTGAGCTTATGAAAATGATCACCGACACAGGCTTAAAAATAAATAAATAAATAAGGCTAAATAGTCCCTAGACAGCCAGTCCCTAGAGTCTTTGTGTAACTATTACTGGATTTACCCTGGGAAGGATGTGGAGTTTGGTGGTACCAGAAGGAAGCCCCCATACTGTGTCTCCAAAGCCCAGGAAATTCAAACACCCTCACGGACTGCTCTGACTCATCAGTAAATAGCAGATATTCAGATATAACTGCATATTCTGATATTTAGTATGGAAGTCATGTTTTCTGATTGGGAAGGGGACAACAAGTAAATCCTCCCAGCGCACCCAGATTGCATCTTGCATTTAAAATCATTAAAATCTGAATTATACAGAGGCTATGCAGTACTAGGGGTAAGTACATTGGCCTTTCATGTCTTATTATGTTGTTAATTAGTTAATGTTTGTAAAGCACTTTGAAGATGAAAAGCCCTATATAAGTTCTAAGTGTTATTATCTCTAGAGACCTGGGTTCAATTCAAAGGTGCCTAATTACATATGCCATAAATTAGACTTAATGAGTTGTGGAATCATGTGCTTTCTGTGATGCGTGCAGGTTTCTCAGATAGACCTTGGTCCTATAGCCTACTGCCGTGCTTCTTTAGGTACACAGTGCTGTTATGAAAAATTGGACCAAATAGGGCAGAAGTTTTCTAGTAACAATTAGGTTCTATTTCAGCTCTGTTTAGAACTTGGTGAAGGAAATTACCAGGAGCTTTGCTCTGCTGTATCTAGGGCTTTTCCAGTAACCGACTTCAAACTGCTGAAATTACATGATTGTTTTTAGGCTGTGGTACAGACGGAATTCTAATTCTTACTTTTGCTCCGTATCTGAGCTTACCACAGGGGAGCTGGGCAGTGTGAGCATGACTGCTGTCCTAATAGTGCGCTGAGATGTACCATCAGGGCTGGAGATGTTTCGGTGTTGGGTAATGTTCACATGCAAAAGAAAAAAAGTTCCCATCTGCAGAGATACTATCACTGAATTTACAGCAAGCCCTTACAAGTGAAGTGAAGTGCAAAAGGGGGAAGTAGCAGTTATAGGAAAATGTGGTTTCATTGGCTTTGCAGAGCTGAGAGTTTCTGTGTTATGTAACGTACATATTCTGTAAAAATTGGCCCCACTCAGGGCAGCTATCCAGCAGTGAGAGCAGAGAGGTTCTCCTGGTTCTCCCTGAATTAACAGAGTTCAGAGACACAGAAAACCAGTAGGATCATTCACTTGTCCCAAAGTGCTTCCCATGTGTTCTTGTAGCGGAACATTTTATCTTGGACCCTTTGCATGCTTACAAGGAGAGGCAGGGTTTATTCGGTATGTAAATATGTTAGAAGTGATTG
The DNA here is from genome assembly GCA_030625065.1 of Alectoris magna. Classification (NCBI taxonomy): domain Eukaryota; kingdom Metazoa; phylum Chordata; class Aves; order Galliformes; family Phasianidae; genus Alectoris; species Alectoris magna. The sequence continues at coordinate 14,078,495 of CM060571.1, read as the reverse complement.
TGTTCATTAGTACAACCTAAGTAGATTGGAAAAACCAATTAATAGCAATTTACTATAAGTGTCTCTAACTGACTTCTTGAAAGTATTTATCCTGAAGCGAGAGTCATTTGATTTAGTTAATGTTTATTATATATGCAGATCTTCCGGGGAAAATGTATTTTTGAGTACTCCAGACAATTGAAACTAGTGAGCCCACTGTCTGGAGAAAGCATCTGTAACCGCAGCCAAAAGAGGAACAAGATTTCCGACATTGTTTCAAGACATGTGTTTGAAGCATGGGTTCCCATCACTTTCGGAGTGAGTTGCAGACCATTTTTCTTTATATAGATTTAGACAAGACAATGCAGTCCTAGATTTATCTTGCTAATTGTCTTTGTGATTTTTCCCGAGGTCATTTTCTTCTATGTTCTTTGCTTTGCTAGAATATGACCGTTTCCTCAAGAAACTTAATATGGGACCGAGCATTGTTTCAAACTGTTTTTATTTTCTCTTTGGCCCAATACTCATCCAATCTGCTCACATTTCTGCATTCCTAAGTAACTGGCCAAACCTTACACCTTAAATACTGGAGTGCATATCTTTCAAAAACAAGATTTAATCTTGCTGAATATTTTTCATATACTCTATTAAATAGGAACTTAAGATAAATGATAAATTAAGATAAAGAGCTCCGGGCTGTGGTTAAGTGTTTTAATAGTGTAGCAAACTTTTCCTTCCCCACCCTGCCCCCTTCCCTTTTTGCAGTGAGCAGGTTTTTATCTGGCTGGCTTGTGACTTGGGGATTTTTACAAGCAGATTTCAGTACTTGTCCAGTATTTTGAAATTTGAGTCTGAAAACAAAACAAAACAAAATCTTAAAACAATACAAAACAGTATTTTATACAGTATGTAACAACTGGGCACGTTTTTGACTTTCCAAAGTGCAAAGAGGATTCCGTTCTCTGATCTAATGCTCACTACTTCACCAGAAATTACCAATCTGATTCCTTTTTCAGTACTCCAAGGCAGCACAAATAGTTGGGTAACTCCACTGAGCCACCAAATTGCAGGGAGCTGTAACACCTTCTTCATTTCTGTACTACTGTAGCCTTCTTCCAAAGACTGATCAGAGCACTTGCATTGCTGTTATTTCATCTGCACATTTTAAGTCTGTTTACATTTTCTCCTGTTTTCATAGTGACTGACATTAGCAGTGATACAATTATTGCTTAAAAATTAGCAAAGACGCTATGCAAGAAAATGAGAAAGTTGTAAGCTTTAGTAGCTGCACCGAACTGCCCGTTAGAGAAACATCAGGCAAGAGGAACAACCTTACAGCATTGTGAAAGCACTTTTTTTACAGCCAGACCTCCAACTCTGACCAATGTGCTAATAGCTGATAAGGGTGTGCTTTGAGAAAATAATTCAAGGGTTACAAGAAACATTAAATGCATGTGCGGGAAGATCTCGGTCAGCTTATATCCAATAAAGAGCTCTGTTCACTTGGTAGTTATGTTTGGTGACCCACTGAAGAGTTTTACAAAAACAGTTGTCATCCTTTTGACTTGTGACTTCCCAAGTCATTTTCCTGTTTTATGTCTGTAATTTAACAAAGCACTAATCTCTCTCACTGAAGGTCTGACTGTGGAAGCAGTGCTCGTGAGGTCTGGAAAAGGACTTTTGGATCATTCCTGCTTCCAACTTCCTGTCCCTGTCTTCAGGCAAGGGGTTATCACAGGCCAGCTGACAGAATGGAAAGCACAGCACTAAGAATGGGAGTAAACCAAGGTTTTATACTGAATTTTGTACTAGAGTGGATGAAGAGCAACCGCCAATTCTGGTAGACTGTTGTGCAAGTAAGTGTGAATTGTCATAAGTTTGTTGAGAGCTGGTGTTTATTTTTATGGACCTGTGGATTTTGTTCCTGTGAAACTATTAAGATTTTATGATGATCTCCTCCATGATTCGTGAATTTTCTTTCTCTCTACAATGAAGATGTGGTGCAAAGGGGACAAAATCGCAGATAAAATGCCAAATCAATGGTTAGTTGGCTAAACTGTTGATCTTAGCACGGAAAGAGCAAGAAACACGAAAGGTCTTCATAACTGTCAGCATCACTGTTGTAATATGATTTAGATTTTAAACATGTGAATTTTTTTTTCAAATTGTAACTATTTCCTACTGTCCAGTATTACAGTAATATCCATTACAGTCCTGAGAAGAACATCTTAACATTGAAACAATAAGAATTGAGTTTGTAGATATCCAAGTTCAGAAGTACTATTCTGACACCAAATGTTTTAGTGTAATGCAGACCTATTTTCATTTACATACTCCTTCACCAAGTAGCTCTGTCATCTGTAGTGGAACAAGGGCATGCCTTAGTTTAACTCTCAGTTCAGTAAAGCATTTCTGTTCTGAACATTGTTTAAGCTTTATTTAGGCATGTCATTTGATGAGACAGAGGTTTGATAAGCCTGGAGTTAACAACAGGCCAAAGTACTGTCCTGAACCAGAGTTTGATTTGACAATATGTAACAGAGTGCAGGTGCACACCAACACTTTGATTCATGGAATCATAGAACGGTTTGGGTTGGAAGGGACCTTAAAAGCAGTTCCATTTCAACCCTGTGCCATAGGCAGTGACTTTTTTTTTTCTTTTTGCAAGACCATATTGCCCAAAGTCCCATCCAACCTGGCCTTGAATGCCTCCAGGCATGGGGCATCTCCCTGGGCAGCCTGTCCCAATGCTTCACCACCCTCTGAGTAAAGAATTTCTTACTTGTATCTAATCTAAATCTACACTTTCCTTAGTATAAATGTCCCTAAGTTTATTCCCTGTCCTATCACTAAACTTTTACAGGTAGCTTAAGAAGTAGTTTTAAATTTTTTTAAAATGGTTTAGTTTTAAAGTGTACTTTAAAAGTGTAGCTGACAATTCTTTTGAAATTTCCTCAGGAAATAAGCAATGTAAATAATTCATAAGTACCCATAAGGATACCTGTTTTATTACAATTGAGATCTTTATTGAGGTGGTCAAGTGACATCGTTACCTTAAAAAGATACCAGAAAGGCTTTGAGGCTTAAAAATGAACAACTTCATAAAACTGAGCATTACTGTCATGTAAACTTCATCACATCAACTAACTGACATTATTTGTTCAGCCCCTTACAGTAATTATTTGTAATCGCCATTTGCGTGGCATCTGTTTGGCACTTAAACTGTGCACATAACTGAGAAGAGCTGCATTATTAATCAAGAAAAACTGAGAAATGTAGTTGAGAATGGTAGATCAGGCAGGCAGACGGAATTATCTCCTGTGGCATTCGCTCTTAAAAAAAAAAACAAACTTTTTTTTCTCTCCCTTCCTCGTACATGCAAACAAGAAAGCAAACACAGTCTCCTAGTTTCACAAGAAAAGCGTCTAGAAGTCAGAAATACCATAAGCAGTGAAATAAACTATTGTTCAATCTAGATTCCTAAGAGGAACCTTGGAATTACCCAAGATTATGAAAACCAAACCAAACCAAAACCAAAACCTTCTTTTTTTTTTGTGTTACTTTGCTTGCAGTTGGTTTTATCCTAAAGAAAAATTAGTGTTACACCCATCTGCATGCACTCAGTCTTGGTCTTCCAAAATGTTTTTCTTGAGCTCATGATGAAAGCTACAGTAATTCTTTGCCCTCACAGTATGAAAAGAAATAAAACAAAAGGTTCAAAATGGACCAACTATTGCAAATCAAACTTCAAAATCTCTTTTAAGCTACTTTTTGTTCAGTATATTTTATTACAAGTGAGAGGGCATATCACAAATAAAAATGTTGAGAGCAAAACCACAATCTCAGTGTTTGTATGATGGTGATGAAGCAGCATTGATGTCTTTCCGGGGTCACTAAAGTGAAAATTTCCATTTCTGTCATTTTTTTAAAACCAAGGGGCTTGGGTCTTGTTTGACAAAGATCTCAAACAGATACGTAACTTTAAGCATCTAAGTTAAGCCTATTAGCCTGAATGTGACAGTTAATATACTGATGTTAAGTATATTCCTAGAGTCAAGAGCTCTTTGTTAGGCATTTGGACCCATTAAAGGTGAAATAAATGTAAAAGTTAAGAAGATAAAATTGTAATACAGAATATATGAATATCACAAAACCGACTGACGATATTGCCTCTCTCTGTTATTTGTTAGTAAAGCTGATGCATTTCTGTAATGGATAAAAAGGTTATCTATAAGAAAATATTCTGTTTCTTGTCTTAAACAGAAAGTATTTTATATAAAATGGATATAAATTTGCTCATTCATTGTTTTAAAACCTAGGATCCTTGTCCACTGAATGGCAGTTTATGTGGCCCCATGATCTGTCATCATTTGTCCAAGCATCTTGGGGGAAATAATGGAAAGAGCTTTTTAAAGGCCACAGAGAGGTGATAGCTTGGGGAAAAAAAAGCTAATTAAAGTACGTTTTTGAAATTGTGTTTTAAGATCTTTCATTAAAAAAACAAGCTTAATATAAAGTAAAATAGATCAAGGGTGTGCTAATGTCACTGCAGAAGCAGTACACCAGTAGCAGATTGCATATGTTTAAGTGATTCACATATCTTGATTTGATTTGGCCTTATCTTACTCTAAGTCATTTTTACCATCTGAATTTGCATATACGTATGATATCTGTTATATTAATTACATCTATTTTCACAGGTATAGACAGACATAGCCCAGAGTTGTGGCAGCCATTAATAGACCAGGCAAGCCCTTGCAGCTGTGTTTTGATCAGCAGAAAGGTTTTTGGCATCCAAGAGCCGAAATCACCTTTTGGGTATGACAAGTGCATCGAAGTATCTAGCAAGTTAAAATCAAGGGTTTCTGTGAGGAGGGAGTAAGAACACCTACCACAAAAAATTAAGAGTAAGATAACCTTTAATAATCTCTACAATGCAAACTCAATTGTATGTATTGCATTTAATTGGCATTTAGCCATCCATCATTTGCTGGCTCATAAAGCTGATTTGTGCTCTTTCCTCCTGTCCCTCTTTCCTGGAGCTGCTGGCCTCTTTTCACCACGCCTTTCCCATAGACACGTACAACTGGGACCTACACATTCTTTTGTCTCTTCCTCTGGAACGCTGCTTTTTATCACATGGGGAAAGGGAGTTTTGTGAGCAGCTTTCTTTCTTCTTTATTGTTGAATGCCACTTATAAACTCTGTCACTAGACTCTTGGAAGGTATCTAAAATGTTAGACAAGGAAACAGGTATAATTCAGAGGAAAACTGACCTTGATTGAATAGGGTCAAAATGCTTCAACTACCTCTTTCATTTGAAACTCCTCATTTATAGACTCACGCTTCTTTCACCGTAGCTTGAGGGTTGACATAAATATATGTGGGATGTGTGTTAGTCTTAAAGATAGGAAGCTCAGCTAGATTTAGTGAATTCTGCGACTAATCAAACTCTTTGTGAAAAACACACAATTTCTCCCCTAGAGAATTGTAAGACTGTGATTATTGAGAACACCAAAATCTGTTCCTTTGTTTATTTTTAGAAAACCACTTTGGGCATTCCCCAGGTATTAAGATGTAATAGACAAGTTAAAGCTCCAACTGCTAATTGCCAGGTCCAGTTGTATATGTTAATCAGGCTTCTGAGGAAACACAAAAGGCACTAACCTCTAAATTATCTGTCTAAAAAAATTGAACATTCATCACGGGATTTGCACAGGGAAGGCTATTCTTAGGCCGTAAGCTACCAAAGATTTTTGAACAGAATTCTTGTGATCATTTCTAGATTTGCTCAGTACGAATGTTTCCAGAGCTTTCTGCTGTTGACCGTCATCACAGGCCATTTCTGCTGAGTAGGCTGAGAACAGAGATTTATGAGAATATTTGATGAAGTTTTATACAGACTGTGTCCCAAGCATTTATTTGCTACATTATGCACCTCTTTCAACCAAATGCTGTTTGTTGTTATGGTAACCCATTGTAACGAGAGCCATGTGACCCATGAAAATGTTAGCTAGCCAACAAAGTTTGCAGTTTTCACATACTTTTCAATGTTTCTGTTTTCATCTTGTTTAAACAGCATCTTTCTCGTTGTCCAAACCACAGATGGCACAGGCTTAATTTTCTTTCTCTTCACTAAGGATGATTTACATCCCATCAGCAGCAGAAAAAGACCTGAAAAATCTGTAGATGTGATTAGAAGCACTTTAGTATCCTTTGGAGCAGCAAAGTGAGCCTTAAACTGTGTCCTTATCCCTTCTTCTTTGCTAGGAAGAGCTTCTGCTAGGACTGGTGTGGATTGGGAGCCAGGTATCCGTTCTGATTCCTGGACTGCTGAAGAACAGCTACACCAATGCCCTCACACAGGCGTACTTCCTCACATTCATCTTAGGTTAGCACGTTCCTTTATTTAACTGTCTCTGATCTGACTATATCTGATCATTCCTTCATCTCATTTTCACTTAACCTCTTGACCTCTACACAGACTAAGCATCCTATCAGATATCACCCAAGGGACCTTCTTTTCCCCCCGCTCCCCCTTTCTGCACTCTTTCTCCAATTTAGGTGCTTTATGCTACTCCCGGTAATTTACCTGATTACATGGAAGGAGCTGTAGATCTTTTTATAATTGCTGTTTTACTTAAAACATTGATTCTTTAGTTCCTGTCTATTTTCACGTCATCACACCTCACTGGAGGCTTCCCTGCTTTAATGAGCAACTCAGAAACCACAGAGAGGACTGGAGAATGGAAGTCGTTGGACGTTGTCCTGTCTGAAAACAACTCCATAGCATTCATAAGAGGATTCTTGGCACCTGCCTAGTTAAACTGGATGTCCAATGTTATCTCTCCAGGCAAGTAAGATTCTGGCAATCAGCGTAGTCCTATTTCACTTGTTCTCAGTCTTTTTGACACAAACACATTAATTCCCCCAAGCTACTTTGGCAGCTGTAAGAAGTTCTCTCCTTTTTTTAATATGATTGATAATATTGAATATTTCTTTTAGCCTTTTACTGCAATTGCTGGGCTAGGTGATAGTTTCTCTGTTTGGATGTTAATCTCCAGCATGCAGTAGCACATCTTCCAATCGCCTACTCATTCTGGAACTCATTTGTAATATGTTGCCACTTAATTTACAACTGCCTATCAACCTCCGCCTAGCACTATCCCTACAACATATAATGTCACTCTTCCAACACTTCCACTGTCAAAGGTCATATAAAACAAAACATTGCTTAATACAAAAAATCCTTCTAGTTTAGCACAGATAGAACGGTAGCCCTTGGGCAGAATTTGACTCTATCATTTCATATGATGTGCTGGAAAGAAATACATTTTGGAAAGGGTGCCGATAATTAAGGTTCCCTGATTCAATGCAGGAAGTGTATTGAAATGTACAGGCAAAAAAATGTCATCATTGTCTTAACTTCTGATTTCTCAGGGAAAGAAAAAGAAAAAGAAAAAAAAAAAAAGGTTGTTTGAGGAGACACAGATATAAAAACAAAGAGACCTCCCAGGCAGACTTGAAATATGTTCAGACTACACATCCATTCTCTGCTCCCTAGAACCCAGTAAATATTTCTTTGGCCCCACAAAATATTTTAGTTTGAACCCAGGAAACCTCAGATTGACCTTGGAAATAAGATTCCTGATTTTCAAAGTAAATTTCTCAGCCACACCACTGGAGGAGTTACACTTTTCCGACTGAAACATATAAAACTTGTCTCTTTTGGCAAATGGGGCAGATTGTACTGTACGAAGCTGGTTGTTTTCCCAATTAACTAACCATAAGCACACTCAAAATCTTTTTCTCAACTTTTACAACCCAATACAATGCTGGTGGCAAGGTTAAAATACCTTTTTTTTTAAGTCCATTAGGGGCAGGGTTAAGCCAGTGTAAAGTAGGTAGAGTCTGTCTCAGTGGATATACACTGGCCTATCCTGCTGAGCATCTGGTGCATGTCTCTACAGAGATTTTGTTCTGTCTTCTCATCGGGTTGTACTGGATGCTTTAGCAGCATTTGATCCTGTAGTGTCCTTTTAGCTTACCTTGAATCCCCTTTGAGATTTTAGATTACATATGTCTGGATTTGATTAGCTTTGTCAGTTTGTTTTCTTCTGATGTTTTTCTCTTCTGCCAGCTTTTTTTTAACTCTTCTCTCACCCAAGACAAGTTCTCATGCCCTGATACAACATAATGAAAATATTCTTTTGAAAAAGTATGTGACATTATTTTCTGATGATGTTCAGATTGTATTTAGGTAAAAATTTCCTGGATCTGGTTATCAGTTATCTGTATGAAAGTGTATGCTCTTGTTCCTCATGGAATATAAGGACAGGAGAGGTCTTAAATTCCTCTTAAAATACTGGTTGGTGTCTATCAACCAGTGCTGAAAAGCATGACCAGAGCCTTTCATTTAACTTCATAGCTGCTTCCAAGATGTCAGACATAACTGCCTTTTGTACGACAGTCTTATTCAAACCAGACAAAAACAATTAAGATGGGCACTCTTATTCTCATCTGTCATATTAATTGAATTAAACAGCTGTAATTCTAACAGAAAAACAAACAAAAAAACCCCGAAACAAATGAAAAAAAAAAACCCAACAACAAAAAACCAAAGTTGGTACTAGGTGTTAGATAAAATAATGTGATATTTTTTCTCGGTGACCCTCTTAGGTTCTGCTTCAGCTTGGGTTTCTCGCTTCAACCAACCAGAAGTGTTGACATGCTGTCAGCTGGTATTTCCCTGAAGCTTCTGGTCTAGGGCATAAGTGCAGATATCCAACTGCCCAAATGTGATCCTTGCACCCTTCCCGTGTCCTGCTGAAGTCACTGACTCCTGTGCAGACTCAGGGCTTCACACGGGCTGCCAGGTGGTAGCCACGTGGTGCAGATTTAAGAGCTCCGTGGGGCTCAGGTAATATTCATATATCTGTAAAGGACAGGGCTGTCGAAACAGAATGAACCTTTGAACTTTGTTAGGTTTTTGATATGACCTTAAGCCTCAGATTTATAAAAACAAAGCAGAACAAACCCCACTGCTTGCTTGTTTTTATTCTATTTTCTGATTTTGCACTAAATTGCCAGCAAAGCAGGCCTTTTACGTATCAACAGATGGTACAAAATTCTGTGGGATTTTCCCACATTTGATGAACATGCATCAAGTCTGTTTACATGAGCATGGAAAATATTAAAATGACTACCAGGTCTGTTCAGCGTAACGCACCTGGAGCACATTGCAAGCTTCCAAGGTGGGGAAATTCTGGCACACAGTTACAGTTCTGGGGATTGGACCACTTTTGACTTGGGTTATTGCATCTTTTGACACCTGAAGACATATTCACCTCTGACCCAGGAACATCTGCACCATCAAACTATAAAAAGGGGAATTGAAATGTAACCTTTTTTTTTTTTCCCCTCTTACTGTTATTTTTATTTTCTATTGAAAAGGGTTTTAAAAGGCCTATGAAATGTAAAATTGCTTTTTTGTCGTAGTTGCAAAACTCATTTCACTTTTTTATCTGAGATACACTTGTAATAAATTTCCAGGGCTGAAAAAGGAATACAGTAACCCACAGTCCAAAGCAATGAGCACAGCAGTCTGCATCTCTCAGTGCTTGGGGTAAAGCGGGGAGCTGCCCCAGTGGGCTACTTTGTCCTTGCTCACACCATTCACCCAGGCTTTTCCTCATCAGTTTGTTACCCAAAATATTCGTATGTGTTCTGACTTTCCTTCCTAAAGTAACATTGATGTATTTTCTTTAACCAACATTTTTTTCTTTGTTTGTTTCTATTTTATAAATCCTTGGGCTGTTACTGCTGCTCCTCTGACATGGCCCATCGTCAGAATACCAGCTCTACTGCCAACTATCTTCTTACATGAAAGATTGGTATACCACGATGCTTATGTGAGTTTTCCTTTCACCTTTCTTGTTGTGCTTTGCTCTTGGGTTTTATATTCATAGAGATTTTTTTTTAACTCATTTTGGTGTGCTGGCTTTTGGCCAAAAAAAAAAAAAAGCCCCACCAAAAAAACAATCCCAACAAAGCTGGGACCTTTCTGTGTGTCAGTTTGCCGTACTGTAGAATGAATTTACATGGTTTGTAAGTGGAATGTAAATATCCTTGGATGAACAGCACTAGAAAAATCCCTGGAATTATTATTTTGACTTTTACCTGTGGTGTAATGGAGTCGATTTTTTGTTTCATTTAGCATGACAAGTATATAGGGCAAAGCGACACAGTATGTTGATAGATGGGGTATTGCTATGATTGAGTTTGCCAAAATTAACACATTTCCCATTGGAAAAAAAAACTTCGGAAAAGTTTCTCTTTTCTGAGTACAGGCATTTTATGTTAGAGCCTCAGAGCTGGTTCTGTCTCTTCTAAGTTATAAACCCTTATGGATGTACCATAAAGATGTCCACCTAATGCAGAGAAAAGCAGATTAATTGATCACAGTAATATATTCTTATCCACTGAATAAGAACATTCCACACATTGTTTCTTGTTTTGTTTCTGGCTTGTAAATCTTCATTGTAGAATACAAATGAAAATGACCCAAATATGTATTATTTATGAATAGGACTCTCAGATATTATGCTTTAGATTGATTGTGTTAGACAGGATATAACAGAAGCACAATAAGTCAATGAAAAATAAAAAGCAGCAAAAATGTTTCATGCTAAAAATGTAGTTCTAGTGACACCTCTTATATAAAGGACATTTCCAACACATTGACATTTATATTTATCACGGCAGTGTGTGTGATTTACAGTTGTCTGAGGCATTGAATATCAGGAATATCCATGCACGTACACACCCCTTTTGAATGATGGTAAGCCATAGAGTGCTGCATTGCCCCTTGTACAGCAAGCTTTTCCTCCCCTTTTTATTTTTCTTCTCTAGCTTCAGGGAGGCAAAGGAAGCAGTAGATCAATAGGGTGTCTTGACTGAAGTTGCCTGCAGCACTTCCATTTCTCAGACTGGACACTGATGCTAACTATCAATAGCAATAAGAGGCTGTCTCAGACAGAATTAAGGCTCCTTCTTCTGCATGGCTGTCTGGTGCTTACTGATAAACATCTTGTGCAGGATTGCAACAAATAAACCATTTCAAGTGTGCAAACTAGCCCCTGTCATTCTCCCTATTGATACTTGCTCTGGGGTGAAGTGACTGATAGTTATTTTCATACAGCTGATAGATACACAGTAGATAAGCATACGGATGGATAATAGCACAAAGGCATAATGCTATAGAGCGTGGAATGATCACTGATGAAATTCTCTGTGCTCCAGTAGAAATCCTGAGATGACAAAATACAAAAATATTGACTTGTGTTTAAACTAATAAGAAAAGCCGCATTAATTTAATGAATTTAACTATTTATTAGCATCTAATATTTAGATAATGTTAAAAATATCCTGCCAAGCTGTTTTGTTCAGATGGAGTTATTCATTTTTACTACTCCTGTGGATTCACGTTTAGCCTGGAAATAAAAGCTGAAGGGCTGGATGCAGCGCCGATGGATGGGGATGTATTTGGGGAGGTATTTGGCAGCATTGTGGCCGCTTGCTGTTTGGCCTGAGCTATCCACTGCACCAGAGGTTGGCAATTTTGGAAAAACTAGGCCTCTTCAGCCTCCTTCCATGGGAAATAAAAGAAAAAAAGAAAAAAACCTCTCAATTTCACAACTGATCTATAGCTGTGTTGTACATTTCTTGTTTTCAGTCTGAATAAGAAGGAAGAATCGGGTTTCCACTCACACGTATGAAATCACTTTTAAAATACCCTGGCCCAGCTCTTCTTGTTGGTAAGTCCGTTATAATTCTACTTAGGTCAGATATCCAGTAGAGATGTGCTAATCTGCACCAAATGAAGAGCTCACATACAAATCCAGGTTTATTTTTCTTCTAATTTTGCTCTAACTGACTGGGGCGGGGGAAGCGGTTCAGATGCTCTGCTGGAAAATCAACAGAGCTTTATTTCATATTCTCCCTGTGTGGAGCTCTAACCATTTACAGGAGCAAACAATCTGGCTCTGAGGCATCCCTAGCTTTATATGAAGTGGTGCTTTTCAGATTAGGAGGCTGCTTTTCTGAGAGAAAGTTCACTGAACCCTTTTGAGTTTCAGATGATCCTAAATCAAATGGTTAAATAACATTATTTAATAATCATTTTTATGTTAGATCTAACAAAAGCTGATGGGTTTTATTGGATAATTCTGCAAGTAGTTCTGATGTTGCTGAATTCTTACACTAAGATGGCTGATGAGAAAATAAACCAGAGCTTTCAAGATTTTATGAGAAAGGGCACCAATTATGAATAAACCTGGTTACAAATGTTTGCATAGGAAGACTCCTGATTATATGTCCATAGTAGGTGTATAGGCTTTGAAAGAAGGGAAATTAAATGTTACCAGGAGCTTAATATACGGGAAAAAAAACAAACCAAACCAAAACACAGCTACACGATTTGTGGATTAATCACTTACTGATAGACATTTTTTTTCTTTTTCTCCATACCATATGCTGCAACTGGATTTGCCCACCTCACAAGAGCAGTGTGGGGGTGGAATGGTTAGTGGGCACACTGCTCAGAGTCACTGTTGTTATTAATTGTCCTCCTGTACCGAACACGTACATTTTACGGTAATATGCTGATTAGTGAGACAGAGCATGCAGTTTCTAGCGAGGAAGCTGAAATTTCAGAAATAGCCTGGCTCTTCATTTTGATTACTTTCTGGCCAGAGAGTTGGAGTCAAACTAATTCATTCTGTAAACATTACTGGCCATTCATGTGCAGTACTTTGTATGAATCAGTGTAGGACAGTCAGACTGGTACAGCTTCAAAAGTGCAGATGAAACTTACTGTTTCACTGTACACAGTATAATCACTGTAGAAAGTAAGAAGGATCATATCTGTACTCTTTGCTCAGGCTAAATTCCCATCCCCCAAAAATGGGTTGCCTCAAGAAAGGTGAAAGACACGAGTCCAAACTGCTTGCTGACGAGCAACCCACCCCAGGCACACTAACAGGCAGCTTTCAACAAATATTTATACAGCTCAGGGATATTGCTATAGCCTCAACATTTCAGCACAAATATTAGGCCACAACCTCAGCTAGTCTAAATTGACGTAGTCCTATTGGCTTCAGTGGCATTAAGGTGATTTACAATCGTTGAGGTTCTCACTCCTTTCATTTTTTTCCTCAGCGCCTCTGTCAGTGTGCTCCACATACCTCTTTCAGCTGAGAAGTGGATTAATTTTGAAGTAAAAATCAAAGCTCTTCATCCTATTAAAATTTCTGCTTAGTTTTGAGAGGGGCTCAGCATAAAGAGAAAAGTGTTACAAGGCTGACGGTGAGTTTTCTGGACCACAACAGCATTCATCTGAGTTGGGGTGCTAAGGCAGGAAGCCATTCAAGGAAGTAATTGGCTCTTTTCCTAATATATATATATATATATACATATATATATATATATATATATTTATGTGTGTATAAAATCTGGATGTATATGTATCTATATAAAATCTCTGTTTACTGCTCCCTCTGGAGAACTCAGTTTTGCATGTTACTTTTAATAGCAGTTATGTGGAGATATAAGCGCACAGTTGTGTATTATAATGTTTGTTTCCCAATGTCACTATGCCAGGATTCTTTAAAAGGATATGAAGTGGTTTTTTTTTCCTGGTTTTTTTTTTCAAGACAGGAAACATTAGTAAAGCACATTTTTTTTCCCAACAGTGAGCGACTTCAAGCTGGGGACAGAAAAATGGATTACATTACATATTTTCTACACAAACATAGGGATTAATTTAAATTATTTCCCTAAATCAAAATAACTAGAGTCTTTGGCAGCCTTTGAAGTTTAATTAATGTTTATTCTTGCCATCAAATGCAAGTTTTGGGACACCGTGCAGGACCACTAAAACAAGATGATCTGAAGCTATTTATATCAAGCAAGCCAAAGCCAAGACGTTTGTTTTCAAGTTATGAAAAAAATGCAACTATTTTAAAGTTGCTAATATTTTGTTTTACAAATTTGAAGTAAAAGTTGTAGAGCTTCTCCCTCTGAGCTGTTGATGTCCATAGTCTGCACATAGCCTGTACATTAATGAGCATTCTGATGATTTCAAAAGTAGACTTGACACAGAACAGGTCCCCTCTAGCTTCTATGCTGTCCCAGGTCTGGTTTCCACTCCTAGGGACACAGGAAAGCTAGCTTTTCTCTCGTCTTTCTGAATACATTTGGAATTCCTTTCAAATGTCTCTTACCAAACTTGACGAGGAGTACCTCTTACTTGGAGACATTTCCATGCCCGTAGAAGAAAATTAAATCGGGTCATGAGATGTAATAAACCAGACATAGAATTTCCAGACAAATTTTATTTCTTTCACGGTTGATAGTTTTTGAAGTGTGCTACTGAAATGCTGCGTAAATGTAAGAGCTGGTTTACGTCTGGTGGCTGTGGCTGACTAAAGCAGTAGGTAAGATTCTCAGAGATATTTTAGCTTCTGATAATTCAGCCATAGACAACTTCCTTTTTTTTCTTTTTTTTTTTTTCCTTGAAGGCCATTTTCATATGTACAAAAAAAGCTTTGCAGACAAGATATTTTTTATATCTAAAATTCACAGCATGTCTTGCTGTTAAATTGCCACCTTAGAGGCCTTTTTAAAATTTCATTGAAAATGCATATTAAATCAAAGTGATAGACACATGTAATGTAAAATGTCTGTCAACAATTAGAATCCCATTTGGAAGTTTGTAAAGCATAACAATTTAAAATGAATTTAGATTGAGAAGGAAAGTTTTTACATTAAGAGGAAAAGTTTTAGCCTGCAGTACTGCAATTTTGTACAGAAAAAAAAAAAAAAGGAATCCATTTCCCCCCCCCCCCCCCCCCCCCCCATTTTGTGAGTAAAAGAGAAAGGAAAGAACCAGAGATTCTAATGCAGTTCGTTCACCAGCATGTATCAGTCAGGCACCTTCTGTCTTTCCACAACAGAGTCCAAATTACATTGATGATTTGATTTGGAAAGATGTAATAAATCACTAAATATACAGATAGTAAAGTCCACTGTAAAACTGTTTTCCCTTGTCATTTTCAAGGAACCTATAAATACATTGCAGTTGAGACGTTTGATTACTCTGTGTTGTATATTGGAAAGTGCAGCTGTTTATATTGGGATAGACTAAATCCCTGCCTGTAGCATCCACGTGGCTTGAAAAAAATGTATTGAAGGAAACTTGACAAAATTTCCATTTTATTCTTCTCAGATGACACCTGAAATGGCAGGATCCATGGGCAAACAGGAGCTCAGAGCACTGAGGTACCTCCAAGCAGTTTGGCTCCAGTCCTTTGCCCTGCGGCTCCATTGCCAAGGATTCACCTGCCTACACGGAGGCTGGGCTGGCACTCAGAGGTCAGTCTCCAGTGTGGAAGGAGTGCTGTGTGGGCTACGGAAAGCAGGATCTCGCCTGTGTCCTTTCCTGCTTGGTGAGCCAGTGTCTCAACTCCTGCAGCGTGCTCTTTGCATTCTGGAATAAAAAAATCCTTCAAGGAAGGGAACTGCTCTCTCTCCTATCCTAGGAAAGAGTACGTATCCCACATAGAAAGGGTTCGTACACCAGTCAGAAGGTGAAATATAAGTGTAGAAATACTTAACAGGTCTGTGCTGCCTGACAGATAGCCAGATCAATGCAGTCATGTGCCTGAGCTACAGAGCTTGGGCTGTCACCTGGATGTTCCCAAAGCCTGGAGCCCAACAAAAGCTGGGGTTAGGTGAGGTTTCATGACTAGTATTTACTGAAAAAAGTGTGAGCAACTAGAATACGGTTAGTCATAAAGTGAAAGTATTTAAATTATTTTCAAATTCTGTTTGTTTATTTTTGATTTTATATCGGGCATGTTTCCAAGCACTGAAATCAGTATAATCCTGGCAATATGTGTCAATGCTTCAAGCATAGAACAGTGCATCCTCTGTAGTGATACACAGCTCCTTTAAGCAGATACACTGCCAGATAAACTTGTGTATAATTCGTCCAGATTAAATTCTGGCTGTTTCTAGACATTCCAGTTATCACTTTGATTGATTTTATGAGAGTGGCAGTAAGAAAGCAGAAAAAGAAACATGAAGCAAATTCTCCAGTTCACTCCTGAAAGGAGAGTCAATCCCAGGAGAACTTTCTGTAGTGTGTTCCTGCTTACAACTCTTGCAAAGATAACTGTGTGCCATCACAAAAGGTGGATGCAAATTACCCAGAGCAGCTTTTGTCTCTGGTTATTCATGTTTTCCTTTAGTAACCCTGTTGAAGACCCAAGGTTACCTGTGAACAACACAATTAAACAGGTGGTTTAAGAACTACTTCTAAATTGCCAGAGCTGTTTTACAGTGAGTTCTTTCCCAGTCATACGAGTACCAGCAAACAAATTCCTGCAGGCTTTCCTGAATACAGCAACCAGCAACAGCCACGGGATTTTGTTGCTCCAGGCAAAACATCAAATGTAGGCCCCTCACAAGGCACCATCATGAGCGCAGGCAAGTGTTACAAAACATTTTGCAGCCCTAGGCAGCTGCTGCTCTGCGTGCCTGGTGGCGGCAGTGCTGGCCCTGCATGTCAATTTGCCTATCTCTCACCCATTAGGTTCACGTCCATCTCCTTTTCTACCTTTGCACTGAGCTTACCTAATTGGTTCTGCTCAGCGTGACTCCCATCGCTGAACACGGTCAGGTCCTGTCCTACCTTAGAGTGATCCATTACAAGTGGGGCAAAGGAGCAGCGGGTCTGGCAGCCCTCGGGGAGCAGCGCTGGGTGAAATTGAAATTTGCTATTAGAAATTTCTAGGAGTGAAACAAAGAGTGAATGGCATAGCCTGAACAGAGTGAGTGCAGTAATGTTATTGTATTGTGAGATTGCGTGTGCAGTGTCATAGAGGACAGTGCTGAAGGAGAAGGAGGGAATGAGCCATATTTATCCTTTGTTTAATTCCATTTAATTCAGTACGTTTATAATGCATTTGGCTCTGTTTCCTTTGAAAATGTTATTCTTAAATATGATAGCTTTGTTTGTGCTCTCATGCAGCATAAAAATGGAAGCTGTTTCAACTGCAGACAGGGCAAGTAAACTTCAGAGATAGGGCAAGTGACTTCTAGCCCCAAAATATCTGGGAGCGCAGAGGTATGCAATTGTCAACTAAACATGTTAACAAGAGACATCCTACTAAGAGGTATATTATTTACATGCTAGTAATTGTCACTGGTGACTTTTCTAGACCTTTTTTTCTATGGAGCAGTTGTTTACGCTCATCTGAAGTTAGTAATGGGCCTGATCTGGCACACTCACACAAATACATCTCCTCTCAGAAATCAGTTTGTATAGACTGGGGGCTTAGGCGCATATTTTATTTGCAAACAGCTGGAACAGCTTAAGAACTTACCATACCACGCACTGTTGCCCCATGCAGATTTCCATCCCTTGCTGGCGGAGTATGTCATGCAAACATTTTTGCTAGCTCTAGAGCAGTGCAGACTGGGAGTGCTCACCCACTGATTGCCTAGTGACAGCTTGGGGACAGCATCGTCCTGGTGTGGGGCAGTGGCAGATGGTGGTGGGAAAAGACTTAACTGATCATCCCAGATTGCCCCTGCCAGAAATGTGCTCATGGAATAGTCTAGGTTGGAACGGACCTTTGTGATCGCTGAGTTCTAGACTGAAACACTGCCTGTGCTGCCCTGTCAATGCTCTGCTTCCTGCACTAGGCTGGATCATACCTGTCACGTGTTTAGGATTGGGTGCTTGCCTTGCAAATTTCTGAGGACAAGTGGCTTTTCACGAACTCAGAAATGAGTATATGATCCCTCCTGCAGCTTTACATATGGATGTAGAATAAGCACTGGTATTTGGCTGTCTTAGATGTATCTCCTCATATTCAGGCATGACTCTCCCCTTTTTGCTCTGTTGCAGTATGTGTATGACATAATGTTGGTTGAATTTCTGAACCAGTACAGACTAGTTGTCTTTGCATATATGCTTTTGCACCAATTGCTTTTAAGATGATCTAAAACTGACTGAAGCTTTAAATTCTTATTTGGACAGAACTTCTGGGTGCCAGCAGACAGGAGCAAGCTCACATTAGCTTCATGACTGCGTAGCCAGCTAGACCTCAGAAGGCTGCATTACTGCATGCAAATAAATGAGAAACCCCTTCTGAGATGGAATTGGAAGCTCAGTGAATGACCGTAACACAGAATATATAACTCAGAGTGAGATTCAAGAAACAGTTTGTACAGCCATGCCAACAGCCCGAGCTTACCATGTAAGGTATGTGAAGGACAGAAATAATTTCCTGAACCCAAATCTGGTTTCTGGATTTGTAAAGAAGGGTCTTTTTGACATCTCTTCTTGAGGATTGCTGTTCTGATTTTAGTGACTTGAGCTTTGCTTAGGGATGGAGAAAGCTCGATCCTCTAGATGTAACTCTATGATCTTGGCTTTATGGAGCAGTGCTTATCGCGGCTCTCTCTGAATTGCTGATGGCTCATTACGAGCTGCCCAGGAACTCAGTTCTGGACTCTTCCCCCCTCTTCCAGCTCCAGATTTAATTTCACTAATGAGAAAGTCCTGGGTTTACTTTTTGAGGTAGGCAATCGCTGTTGTTGCCACCTGAACATTAAATGATCACTAATAGCAAGAAAAGAAAACTGCAACAATGTGGCTGGGAGATCAGATTGCTCCCTGAGGAAATGGGCTCCCCATAAGCTCTAGATAATGCGTGCAGGTCTGGGTGAACATATTTACACTCAGAGAGGTTTTACACATTGCCATTGCAGAGCAGTTCTATTAACAGACTGCCCAAAGTGGATGCAAAAGGCGGATTGTGAGGACACTGCTTAGTTCAAGCATGGAAAGCAGCAAGTCATTCACGAGCATTTACTTTATTGCAGCCAGCGGCTGCCAAGCCAGCCAGCTCCTTGCGTTGATGCAGGGAGTATGACAATTTTCACGTTGTAAACACTATGCATTAATCAGGGCACCTCGATATTATGCAAACAAAATCCATGTACTTACAAATACTTCCACTGTATTTGAATCAAATATAACGCCATGAAAATGAATGGAGTTGTCAGGCTCGTTTCATCTGTCGAGAAATTTGGGACTGTGCAGGCAACAGTTCCCCTGAGGTCGGAGACATATTTATCCTGTAATCACCACAGATTCCCCAAATTAAAATGAAACTTTACAGTGTAAATAAAAATGCACACTCGGTAAATCTAATTTGACAGCAGAAATCTGTTTGTGACAACAACAACAGGTCTTCCTTTATCAGATGATTACCTCGTAGAAAATCATCTGCACGCTACTAGACAATTGCCGTATGAAATGTTGGCCTTGCATTTGTATTGTGACAAACTGCAGAACTTTTTGCATAATTTTTGCTTCAAAGGTAAGTAAATCCTGAGGGAACTTTTTACAAGAGGGGACTTTTTTTTCCTTAAATATCCAGAAAGGTACTTCCCTCAGTCCTATTCCTTCACTTGCTTTTAAATGGCTCCCACCTCCATACTTTATACAGTTTCAGATAGTGCTCTGATTGAAGAAATGATGGCTGTGATGATTTTAAGTTCCACGCTAGGACTGCTGTGAATATACCCAGGTGCAGAGCAACTGTGACTGTGAAGTTTTCTACCATATAAATGCACTTTTTGTACAGCAAGATGTTAGGAGGAAATCCGGTCTGATAGCTCGTGTATCTCATCATCTGATATCGGGTGGGTTTGTCATGACTTTTCTTTTGACATGGATATATTTCTGTGTCTTTTTTTTCCCACCATTCTACCCAGAAATGTTTCTGCAATGAGAGACACCACATGGTGCCTTCGGAAGAAATCTTTGCAGCCCAGAATGGTTTTTAAACGTTTTTATCTAAGGCTGAAGAAATCCACGTCTAAACTAACACTTCTAAACTTCTGGTTTTCCAGAGAGGGTACATTCTGCCTTAATGATGCTGTGACACACTGGGATAGGAAAAAAAACCTGGGATGTAAAGGAATGTGGCTTGAAGAAAAAGAGTTCCTCTGTGGGATCAAATCAAATTCTTCATTTTTCATCCTTTATAGAACTAATAGACTTGTTCTGTCTGCCCTTTGGTGGCCGCTGTGTAACAAATCAGTGGGGAAAATTTCGGGCCAAAGCAGCCTACCTGGAATCCCCACTGATTTTTTTCATTAGTCTGAGAAAAGGTACACAAAGGTTAGCATGATGCCTTGGGATCGATAACAGTATTGAAACCAAGGAATTTTGTCAAGTGTATGCTACATAATTAGAACAAATCAAGGCGGTTTCTAACATGGGGACTAAGACATTCCGCTACCTACCTAAATAAATAAATAAATCGGAAAGGAAATAATGTCAGGCTTCAGGATGCGAGAGTATTTCTAATTACCAGCACTCTCCGGGTTCTCTGTGCAGCCACATTAAACGACATGGAAGTCTTTAGCAGTGTGCTGTACTCATCTTTCCGTAGGTCTTCTCTGCCCCGCGGGCTGGGCTGGACAAGCACAGCAGTCGCCTACAGCCGGAGCGGGATGGTGCTGGCAGAGGAATGCGGCTATCCAGGTATTGCCCTCGGTTTGCAGCCACCCTGCCCGAGTATAAGGACTTTCCACCCAGCTCGTTTGCCTCGTGATTTATGTCTAAATTGACAGAGTCCTTCGGAGGCATTCGTGTTAAATTTGAAACAAACATATTTAATGCTTCTGTTGTAATAAAACAGCTCAAAGAGCAGATTAAAAAGATATGCACAGAGGGCTCCGATTGATTGAGGGATTGATTTTACTACTTTTCCCGTAGGTGGGTAGTGATGGCCGTAAATCTCTCGATAATCATTTCAGAAGCACCTTCATCAATAAACTCGGAAGGGACAGCGAGGTGTAAAAATGTGCCGGCCATCGGGTCAGACAAAGGCAGCGAACGTGCAAAGAGAGAACGGAATTAAACAATCCCACCTTGGCCGCCCATGGCATTAGTCACGTCCGCTTTTATCTCGGGGGCGGGGGAGTTCCCCATGGCTGCGATTCTGTGCGATTTGGGGCAGAGAGAGGGGGAGGCTCTTGCCCTCCTTTTTTTGTTGTTGTTGGTTTTTGTTTTTTTTCTCCCTTTCTTTTTCTTTCCTTTTTCCCCTTTAGTTCAACCCGTACTGCTTACGATTCCATTATGCGGCTAAAAGCTCGTGTTTGTGAGCAATAATCAATTATTAGTTGTCACTAATAATGGAGAAGGATTCCACGTTGCTTCTCCCCCTCTCCTCCTATTTCTGTTTCCCCGAGGAGTTATCATTAGGAAATAACAATAACACCAAGGTGAAAGGTGGGCAGGGGCCGAGCCGCCGTTCCCTCGCTGGGCAGCGCCGAGCCGCGGTACCGCAGTGCTGCCCGGGCAGCGCCCCGGGACGGCCCCAAACTTCGTGGTGCGTCGGAGTTCCCGGCTGAGGGCAGCATCTGGGAGCCCCTAATTACACACGTTGCTGAAATAGATGTAACCCGGTGTAGCTGAAAAGCGGCTTGCTTTAGGGGTCAACCGCAGCGAAATTCGAAGCTGTTATTGCAGGGTATTTTTTTTTTCTTTTAGTTTAAAAAGAGAGCAGAAAGAACGGAGAGGAGGAGAAAAAGGCAAAGAAGGGAAGAAAGGGACAAGGGGTGCTGCGGAGGAGCAGGTATCGCAGCACGGAGCGGGGCTGGGCTGCTGTGTGCCCCGGGCTGCGGGCGGAGGTGTGCGGCAAAGGGAGAGCGGTGGCACTGCGCCCGGCTCGGGGTAACCGCGTGTCACCGCTGGGTGCGGACTGCGGAGCTTTTAACCCCTGAGTGCGGAGGGTGTCGGGGCTGAGCGCAAACCTTAATAACAATAAGCCAGGCTGGTGCGTTGCATCTCATTGAAAGCGTCTCTCGGCAGAATGAACTGCAAATTATCCCCTGTTTGCCATCTCCCTTCAGTGCTCATCTCAATGAACTGGAGATCGATCCCCTCCGCGGGTGCCTTCCAGCCGGGCTGATTTGCATCGAAGCGCATTAGCAAGCCTCTCACCTCCATTAAAAAGAATAATCCGAGGTAAAAAAAAAAAAAAAAAAAAAAAAAAAAAAAAAAAAAAGAAAGAAAAAGAAAAAAAAGAAAGAAAAAAAAAAAAGAAAGAAAGAAAGAAAAGGAAAAAAAAAGAAAAGAAAAAAGATCCGCAAGGTGTGGCGGGGAGGGAAAAGCTCCGTCACTGTCACGGGGCTGCGAGAGGGAGCGGGCAATTGCGCGTGTGAACTCTCACAACTTCTGCGGGAGACAATGACACGTAATTGATGTATCGCTATCACCAACAATAAGCACCGATCTCTCCCCGGCCCCGGCAGTGCTCTCTGCCCCCCGCCTCTCCCCACCCCTCCCGGCCCCCAGCGAAGGAGAGGAAAACAAACAATAAATAATCGAGCGGCCCTACGTTAAATGCCAAGTGCCGCTTTATGCGTTAGCGACGGAGCAGAGAAACGAAAAAAAAAACCCAAAAAGTTACAAAACTTAATTTCTCCCGGTTAATTTCTTATTCTTTTTCTTTAAACCTGTGTTTTTCTCCTTGTAGTTGCCTTTTAATTACCAGCCCGGCCGGCTTTTCCCTGTCGCGAAGCGAAGGTATTGGGGGAATTTGTCTTAAGTTTAATCGACAAATGCGTAATGGCATTGTAAGGGGGAATAATTCGGGGAGAGCGGCCGATGGGGACCCGCGGGAGGTGGCGGGGGACGGGAGCAGCCCGGGGTGCGGCCACGGCCGCGCAGGGAGAGCCGCGGGGGCATTCCGCGTGCGGACGGTGCGCCGTGCGGGGCGGTGCGGGGCGGCTGTGGACGGCCGGGTCGGGGTTGTGCCCCGGCTGAGGCTGAGGAGGGGGCAGCGTGCGCCGGGCGTATCCATCTCTGCCCAAACACCTCTTGAAATATTCAGCGAAAAATGATGTCACGTGCAATAGCACCTATAGCAGGGTTATTATCTTCATCCTTCACCATCACCCCCGCTGATGGCTTCGTTTGTCTTTTTCTCAAACTCCGCCGTTCCGAGCGCTGCGGGTGGAGGGGGCTCTCCCCGCACGCAAACGGGCAGCGGCGGCCGCGGCCGCTCCGCAGCGCCGAGGCAGTACCGGGCGGCACCGGGGGGGCTTCGTCCGTTCGTTTGGGTTTGTTTGTTTGCTTTTGCGGCTGGTGGGCTTTTTCCCCCTTCGAGTTAATCGTTTTGCGGTCTCTTTCGTTTAATAATGAGAAGGAAACGCTAGCGAGCCGCTTCCTCGAATGGGAGCATCGCCGCTCTCTCCCTTTTCCTCCCTCTCGCTCTCCAGGTTTGCCGGCTCATTTGAAATTGAAATGAGTTGTGGCTGCTCAGCCTCCCGCTTTTACAGAGTTTGTTAATATTAATACGGGAAAAGGAGTCGTTTCCACGGCAGAGTAAATTCGGCGGGGGTGGGAGGGGGAGCGCCGGCGGCGCGGTGAGGGACGGGGCGGTGCGGGACGGAGCTGCCGAGCGCCGCGCCCCCCGGGCCGGTTCCTTCGGGGCGCGGAGGAGGCAGCGGGGCAGAGCGGCGCGGGAGCAGCCGGGGCGCTGGGGGACGGAGAGACGCGAAACACGGCGCCGGCCGCGGCCTCTTCGCAACTGTACTTTTTTTTCCTAGCCCGTGACGTTTGTTTGTAAGAGGTTCCTCCTCGGGCAGTAACACCCGGGAGCCAAACTTTGGCGCGTTACGCATCTCACGCCGGGCGCACCGTCGCGCCCGGTCCCGGAGCCGTACGGCCGCGGGCAGCGGCCCGGGGGCCCTCCGGCGGCGGGACGGGCTCGGCTCCGCCTGGCAGCGCACGGCTGAGGAGCCGCCGCGGGACCCGGCTCGGTTTGGCGGCTCCGCTACGCGCCCGCGGAGGCTCCGCGCGGCCCGGCGCGGGTAGGCAGCCGCGCATCGCTCCCGCGTCCCACAAGGAAACAAAAGTCGGGAGGCTGCCGCCGGGAGGGGGAGCAGAGGCGCCCGCGGCGCCGCCCCCTCGTCCTGCTCCGGGAGTGGCGGTGGAAGGCCGGGGGGAGCGGAGCCGCGGAGCCGAGCCGTCCGCCCGCCCCCCGCCCGGCGCCGCGGGCCCCGCCGTCCGCCCCGACCTTCCCCGGGCGCCGGCGGCGGAGTGACTTCGGGCGCGACCAACCGGCGCGGAGCGGGGCCGGGGGCGGGGCGGCCGGCCGGTCCGCCCGCTGCTCCCAGCGGTCCCTAATTGTCCTGGGAATGTGTGAGGTAAAAGCCAAACCCTTCCTATTTTCAGCACCCCTCGGGCCCGTGATATATGGAAAGGGAAGCGGGGGGGGCGGGGGGGGAGGAGGCGAGAACCGAGCTTTATTTGCAAATACGGGGAAAAGCAGAAGGGGGGGGGGGGGGGAAGCCGAGTTGAAGGGGGGAAGGGGAAAAAAAAAAAACCCGAAACTTTTAGCGGCAGCGGTACGGGGCAGCGGCACTGCGCACAGCGGCTGCGGGGTTCCCCCAGGCGCTGCCGCCCCCCTGCCCTGTCCCCGCCGGTCCGGGCTGGGGGGAGTTCTGGGACCCTCCTCCCCCCCCCAAAAAAAAAGAAGAGCAGAGCGGAGGGCGGGCGGGAGCGCGGGGCGCCCGTCGGGGCTGCGGGGAGAGGCGCGGGGAGCCGCATTCCTATAGTAACCGGGATGGCGCGGCGCGGCCCCAGCTGGTTGCTAAGAGGGTTAAACTGTATCCAAACAGCTTTGGGGAAATCCAGCCCCTTCTCCCGCCGCATGGATCGACTCATTGGGTGGGAGCGGCGGAGAGACAAGGGTCTCCAGCAAATCAGCGCCTAATTGATTAAGGCGAGCTGGTTTGAATAGAGCTGGCCATGTGCCAATCGCCTTTCAAAGAGCCCCTCTATGATTAATCGCAATGCATTATTGATAATCATAATTATAGCAGGACACATGCGCGGTGCGCGGAGGACCGGGGAGGCTGGGGGGGGGGAGGCTCGATTTCCGTAATTTTGAGAAGATTTTTTTTTAGTAATTTTTTATTCTGCCCCAGCTGATGTTTGAGCCAGCATGTCGCGGAGGAAGCAGGCGAAGCCTCAGCATTTCCAATCCGACCCCGATCTGGCCTCGTTATCCCAGCGAAATGGTGAGTGCCTCCGCTCTCCCTCGCACGCATTTTCACACAAACGCACAAAACAGAGCGGCTTACCTTGTGGAGCGGGACCGCCGCTCTCCGGGAGTTACGGCCGGGGGGGTTCTTTTCCCTTTTTGCTCCCGAGTTGTCGCCTTTGATTTTATTCTTTTTTTTTTTTTTTTTTTTTTTTCAACTCGGCGTTCGCTTTCGCGTGGTTCTTAACGAACCCCCGAACTCTTTCCTTTCCCCGCCGCTTTCCCTCCGCCCTCCCCCCGCGGGGTGGGCTGCCCTCCCGAGCCCGCAGGGGACGGACCCGCGCCCCGCGGAGCGGCGGCACAAAGCGGGGCTGCGACGGGGCCCCCGAGCCCGCACCCGCTCCGCGGATGCCCCGGCCCGGCCACCCACACCGCCCCGCTGGCGGAAGGCTCCCCCCGGGCACCCGCTTGGCGCCCCCCCGCCCCGACCCCCGCGCTCCGGCTCCAAGTGCTTCCCGCAGACGGAAAAGTTGCCGCCGGGCCGGGCCGGGGGGATCGCCCCGCACCGGGAGCTGCCCCGGGCCGCCAGCCTGAAGCTCCGGGAGCGCGGGGATCCGCTCGCTCTCCCTCCGGTTGTTTTTTAATTTTTCTTCTCCGCCTCCCCTCTCCGAGTCGGTGAGCGAGGAATAAACAGCGGCTTTGTGTCCGCCAGGATTTGGAGAGGCAGCGTGTGGAATCTCCCTTTTTCTTTCTTTTTTTTCCTTTTTTTTTTTTTTTTTTCTTCCCTCCCCCCTCGTCCCTCCCCCTCCCGGTGAGGGGCTTTCGGAGGAGTTTCGCCGCGGGGCCGTGCCCTGTCCGTACCTGCGCCGGGCCGCGGGGCGACAAGTGGCCGCCTGGAGCCGGGCCGGGGCAGGTACCCAGCGGCCATGCGGCGGGCGAGCGGCGGGGCGGAGGGTGCCGGGGGCCAGAAACGCTTCGGGAGGGCAGGTAAGGGAGGAACGGGGCGCGGCGGTGCCGCTTCCCCGCCCGGCCCCGTCGGGAGGAGACACCTCGGGCTCCCCCGGCAACTTCCCCAGGAAGCGGCGGCGCGGGCCCTCCGCTCCCGGGGCCGGCTGTGGGCGCCCGGCTCTGCTGCTGCTACTGCCGCCGCCCGGAGCTGCCCGGCCCGGCCCCCGCAGCACCCCGGGAGCGGGACGAGAGCGCTGCCCGCGGCTGCTGCACGCAGAGCGCGGGGAGGGTCCCACCGCCGCTCGTGGAGTCGGGTCGCAAAGTTTGCGGGATGCCGTCCCGCCCGTGTGAGCGCGCCCCGAAGCCCGGGCCCGACGCGTCGGAAAGCAGCGAACGCGGGGACGTTCGCTTCGTGCAGCTCTGCCGAAACGGTTCTTGAAAGTCATTTCGGTTTCTGGGAGGCGACTTCTGGGCTTTGGCTGAGTTCTGTGCGCTCCGAGTGCGTTCGGGTTTTGCCATTCGCTCAGCTTCGTCCCCTTTCTCATCTCAGCAAACGTATTTATTTTTCTTCCGATGTTATTCCTACTTCCTCTTGAAGTTTCGAGCAGGAGTTGGGGAAGCGTCGAGTTTTTGTTTGTCTTTCCTCGGCCTCCCGGGAAAGAGTTTGGAACTTTTCAAAGTGAGCGGGGAAGGGGGAAGCTGAGATGGAAATCATCTTCCTGGGAAAGCAGAGGGGGATTTTGCCACATCTTCACTTTGTTTAATTGCCTCTCCTGACGCTCGGTCTCCGTTTTGTTGCTACAAGACGGAGCGGAGCCAATCGCTTCCACCCATCGTTTTAAAAAGTAGCCATTTTCCCCCGGTTTTAGCCTTCGGATCTGATTTTGTGCATCGTTTTCAAAAACGAGACCCTGCGAGCGTGAGACGGGCATGCCAGCCGAGCGGCCCTCCGCCTGTTGCTGGGCGATGTACGTGCGCTAAGTTGGGCTTTGCCCGAAGCGGTGGCGCGGAAGCGGAGCTGTGTGCGGTGCGCGTGGCTATCGGAAGTTAAATGAGTAAACGACAAAGCTCCCGTTTAAGGACTGCGGCCGATAGCCCGGGAAGAAGCGTGCTTTACTCTCACATCTCTCGGAGCTTTCCCCCCGCCCGGCCGGAGCGGCGGGCTCGCCTTACGGCTGTCGGCGTGTGCCCGGGCGCTGCGCTCTCATCTGGCTGCCCGCGGGCCGCTGCCCCCGGACCGGGATTTGCGGTAATCCCGGCACGGCGCGGCCCCGCGGCAGCCGCCTCCGAGCGGGGCAGGGCTGGGCAGGGCGCGCTGCGGAGGGGCGGCTGTGCGTTGCGTGCCTCGCAGTCGCACAGCGAAAACTCGGGATTCCGAGCGCTCCTTTCTTTTCCTTTCGTACCGCGACTTCAGATTGGTTCGTTCTTCTGCATCTTGCGCGGGGCTCGGGCACACGTAGCGGCGCGCGTCCTTGAGGCGCTCGCAGTGAGCACAGCTGGGAACGGGCAGGGTGGCCCCGCGAGCACTCCTTGCACCTGATTGAGTTCTGCTTTGTTCGAGTTTCTGTTGCAGCTCCGTGGCTAAAGATGGATAGCAAAAAGTTCAGCGGGCTGCAGCAGCGTGTATTTATTTTCCTACCCGTCCCTTTTGTTACAGTTCAAAGCTCACGGAGTTCACCCTTACGGGGAGATCTGCTCTTAAAATGTATTTCTGGTGTGATCGGTGGAGAAGTAAATTTACCCTTCGCCTTCACCCCGCAAATGTGCACTTTTAATAAAGTTCACGTTGGATTAAGTGGAACGGGTATCAGATTAATAGTAGAAATTACTTGCAGCATAAATTGTGTTCAACAAGTAACTAATTACTGGTAGGAAGTGGGCAGGAGGCTGTGGGATTATTTCCTTTTGTTAATAGCCCCGGCTACTTCCATGAGCTTTCAGAATTGTCTCGGAGCTGCTCGGAATTGTGCTGCTAATTGTAGGAGAGCGTTCTTGGAGCACAGTTTCCCAGGGCACAAGTTATGTCAGAGAAAGAAGCCAGCCAGGCTTTCGGGGTAGGAAAATCTTTGCTGCCCTTCCATAAAAAGCCTTGTCAGAACCGCTGGCTTTTCATGTCGGTAATGGATTTTGGTAAATTCCTGCTACAGCTTTATGATCACCCGCGTAATTGTTACTGGGCCCATGAAATGAGAGAAATTATGATGGCTTTCTTTAGTGCGATCTGAAGGGCAGGGCGCTCAGCAGAAATAATGGCTCAGTTGGGCTGCTTTTAGTTAGTTACGTAACGAGGCCTTTTGGTGAGATAACCACAGCGGATCGCCTCACAACTTGCACGGATGTGCTTTCCAAAGGTGAGCTCGGAGCTCAGAGGGCCCTTTGAAATATCACTTATGCAGATGCGATTCAGAAATAATTACCAAAACCCATAT